>MU388963.1:0-90074 GCA_022578795.1 Xylariaceae sp. FL0255 | reverse complement strand
TCCCCCCCCCCCCCCCCCCCCCCCCCCCCCCCCCCCCCCCCCCCCCCCCCCCCCCCCCCCCCCCCCCCAGTACGCTTCACTAACCCAGAAGCTTACCTGCAGTTGGATGATTTCCAATTTGTTCGAGGCTGGCTTAACCAGATGCAATAGATTTCGGACGTATACCTGACAGCCAAGTGATAGTCGCATCACACCAAGACATCCCAGTGCATTATATGCCAGCTTTTGCTGTGCGGCCGGGCTTCCATGGCGTTGCTCATTTTAAGATGTACAAAGTAAGCTGGGCGGTTCAACAATTGAGGCCAATCCCCCGTGCAGTGCCTTATCAAACTGTCTATGCAGGTGCTTAATCTCTGGCGGTCATAGCTTGGCTTCCCAGTCATCAAATTGTTTTAAAGACTCGAGGGGATTTGGGTAGGTTAGGCAGTATTGTTGTTCTCTGATATCACCGTCTCGCGACGAATCAGCGCCTTGGAGTAAGACAGATTGCACTTATAAAGTCGAGAAAGTTCATCCATCATAACAACCTCCTTAACCTGGGGTGTCGACCATAACAAGCGGAAGACACCAAAACAAGCTATAAATTCAACAGCTCATCATTCAAAGGATCTGATTTGTTAGTGAGCCTTTACTAAACTACCTGTTGTCTAGAACCCGTCAGAAGCTTGACCAAGCACCGCTGTTATAGATCAAGTAAATCTGATTATTCAAAGAAATCCCCAATTCCTCCACACTTGCTCGTCGAAGCATTCCCCAAGCCGGTGTCGCTTGGTTCGTTACATTCCAGGTGAAAGGAACGAGAGAACCCCCCACCAAATGGACCCTGGTTTAGCACATGATACACCGAATTCATAGCGGTACCTCCCACGCCGAGTTCATTGAAAGCACCTGAAGGCAGGCAAGCAGGGCACATTCACCCACAACAAACGATCTAGAGACTGCGGCTGCTCACATCTAGCGGGCAACGAGGTCGAAGGATTCCACCTATCAGCAACTTACACTACTGTTTACTCCATCAAGGTAAGATAGTATGCCTCTGATTGATTCTGCAGATTGTCCTACTGGGCTGGTACCTTGAGGGGGCGAGAGAGGTACCTTATTTCTCACTATAATTCCAGAGCTGCAGCCTCAAGATGCGCTAACTGGCATAAAGTGGGATTTATCTAACGGAGTCGCTCTCCGGCAGCCATTCCCCTCTGCACACCTATTCTCTTACTGCAAGCTGCAGCACCTTCCTTGCAGGTTGTGGCCCCCTTGGCGGCACTGCAGGTTTCCCACCGAGCCACTACGTCGGAGAACCCTGAAAGAAAGGAACAGGGAAATGCAAATGACTCCTCCCCTATTCAAAGGTAAGGGCAGCCCCACTTTTTGCGCAACCGGCGGCAGCACCAGCAGGGCACAACACTTGTATTGCGGCGGCCAAACCCATTGCAGGTCAGTCCTGTCGCACGCCTCATCATCCGAACTCAACACTACACTAACTAATAAGTCCCTTCTTTTTTTTGTTCCCTCCTCCCACTTCCTCTCCCTCTCTCTTATTCCTAGAGGATTGAATGCCCATCTCATCCTCACTCACTTCCTCATCGTTCACTGTTCTACATTTCACGGATCCATCGTTAATCTCTTCCCTTTTCCTGCTGCCCCTCTGATTACTACGGACCCCGGCGCAAGCCACTGCTGTTTCTCAAATATCGCCGCCCCGATAATCGGGGGTATTTTGGTGAACAGCTCTGATCCATCGTGACCTACAGAATTTCGTATCGCCTGCAATAAGAACAAACAGTCGCAACACACAACTCTCGCCATCCTGGCAATGACATCTGCAAATGTCTTCCCTCCTCCAGTCCCAACACATCTGCCCTCCTTGCAGCATCGGCCGCAGGTAGCAACAGACCCCCAATCCTCTTCGTCAGACGGCCGAGATTCACCGCCTACGCCGGCCTCTTCAAACAGCGACATGGAGATTATGCCACCCCCCGCCCTTGCGCACCACACACTCGGTCCTTCTGCGAACCCCTCGTCATTAGCGATCGCACTGCGGGCCATCAACAACGGCCCCAATTCTGTTCTCCCCGTACGAGGGCCACCTTCCTCCGACAACTCGCCCTACACCAAAAGCCTCTCATCCACTGCCCCAGCTTCACCAAGAATGTTAGTGGGCCATTCTAAGGGCTAATGATCATGGACTGCTGCTAAATCATTGGTGACAGACCTCCGATTCGACAGAATTCTGGTTCAGCAACTCCACGCGTACGTCCCCATGCGACAACTCTTAGCATCCCGGGCATGACCCGATCGCTGGTGTCGCCCGATGGTCGCATTGCAGATCGAGATGTCGCCGCGAAGCTGGTCATAATCATGGTCGGCCTTCCTGCCCGAGGCAAGTCCTACATCACCAAGAAACTGCGACGATACCTCTCTTGGCAGCAGCATAACACCAAGATCTTCAACGTTGGCAACCGGCGACGTACTACAGCAGCCCCTGGCCCTACATCGACCCCATCAGTGAAGACGCCTATGGATCCTTCGAGAGAGGCTGCAAAAGTCCTTCTCAATGGCGTTCCCACAGTGTTGGAGTCTCCTTCTTCTAAGACCCCCCAATTGAGCCATGGCGCAGACTTGACAGGGCGTGTGGATCACACAGCCGAATTCTTCGACCCCAAGAACGAAGAGGCTGCCAAACTTCGAGAAGAAATGGCCATTGAGACCTTGGATGAGCTGCTGGACTATCTTCTCCGTGGAGGTGGAGCCGTCGGAATTCTTGATGCAACAAATAGCACGATTGAACGCCGACAGCACGTATTTGAACACATCAAGGCTAGAGAGCCGAAACTAGGTATTCTGTTCATCGAGAGTGTCTGCAAGAACCCCGAAGTAAGTAAAACCCAAGGGGTCCAACTACTGGCTATATGCGATGCTAACATCCTACAGTTGCTCGAAGCCAATATGCGCCTCAAGCTATCTGGCCCTGACTACCGAGATAAAGATCCTGTCAAATCATTGGCCGACTTTAAAGAGCGAGTTAAGGCGTACGAGAGCGCTTACGTGCCTTTGGGTGACTATGAAGAAGACCACGGGATGCAGTACATCAAGGTATGTTCAAGCGGCCATGTTGATGTTTGCTCCAGTACTCGTTGCTAAGCCTAGCGCAGATGATTGACGTCGGCAAGAAAATCACAACCTTCGGACTGCAGGGATTTCTCAGCAGTGGTATCGCCCATTATCTCTCATCCTTCAATCTATCTCCACGGCAGATCTGGATTACACGCCATGGACAATCTGTCGACAACCGCCAAGGGAAGATAGGAGGCAACTCCGAATTGACCGACCGCGGCCACCAGTACAGCCTTGTTCTTTATAAGTTCATGACTCACAAACGAAAAGAGTGGTTGATCGATCAGAAGAACAAGATCGCACAGTCTTCGTTTCCCCCTCTTCCCGGTGACGTGTCACCACCTTATCCAGAAATGAACGAAGAACTTGACGAGAAGAACACATGCGTCTGGACTTCCATGTTGACGCGCAGCATTGAGACAGCACAACACTTCGAGGCTGATGAAGACTACGATGTGAAGAACTGGGAAATGCTAAACGAGTTGAACGCGGGCAAGTTCGAGGGCTTGACCTACGAAGAGATTGCTCGAGAGCATACAGATGAGTATACCAAGCGAAAGATGGACAAACTCCAATATGTTTATCCTGGCGTCGGCGGAGAGGGATACCTGCAAGTCATCAGCCGGCTACGAGACATGGTCCGCGAGATCGAGCGTATTAAGGACCACCTCATCATCGTGGGCCATCGATCGGTCTGTCGGGTGCTCATGGCATACTTCCTGGACCTGACACGGGAAGACATTGCCGATCTTGATATGCCTCTGGGTGTGGTGTACGCCATCGAGCCCAAACCCTATGGGACCGAGTTCCATGCATACAAATATAATGAGGCAGAGGAATGGTTTGACGAAATACCTGATTACAAACCTCAGAAGACAGTGGACCGAAGCGCTTGATGCGATCGCATTGTCTTCTACTTTCTTGCTAGAGCGATTTCACGTCTGTTACCAGGCTTCTAATGCGAACGGAACTATGGGCAGGGGACAAAAGATACCACTGGGACAAGCAAGGCCAAAGATTCGGGGCCTACAAGGTGTTTACGGAAAACGAACATGCTCTGGCATTTGCATCTCATGGCGTTTGGTGTTTTAGGAGAAATTGTTCCTAGATGGGCGTTTGCCCAATCATCACACGGTATAGAGGACAGGGGGGCAGTATGGAGTTCTAGAGGAAACAAGATCACTACTGCAAAGTGACAAGCTTTGCTACTCATACATCCTCGACTTGCTCTGTATATATCTGTCCTAAGCAAGCATAAGTAGCCCCCACAAAGTGTACGAAGTAATAATGCCGAATACCCTCCAGGGTGACGTATAAGAAGCCAAGTTGTGAAGTCTTATAACTAACTACCTAGGTACCTTAGTAGCGAAGAGTAGTAGTCTCGGGAATTTCCCTTCTTCCTTCCCTATTCTGACAGAGACCAGGTTTTGGTTACATCCGACTGTATGCCGATGTGAGCATGTGATGGAGGGGCTCCGTGGGATGGAGTGAGTGGAGCTGAAGCTCCAGGTAGGTGGTATCACGAGACTGATCCCGTTATTTGCTTTCACCCATTCTCAGACTGACTGACTATAGCACGACTTGCCGATTGTGAATTTGTATATAATAGAAGTTGGCTAAGTCTACATCTTGGGCAAATGTGGACGGAAGAGTTCGACTTAGCTTATAGTATTGTCATTGTGACCTCTACCTAATGTTTGACAGCTTGACCATCTCAAGCCCAAATTCATTCAAGCGGCAACACTCACTCTGTTACATCTTACTCCAGTAGGCTGGTGATCACAACCTTTGATTCACAATAATGCCAGGCACCCGGCATAACGGCCGTGATGCAATGACCGTGCCACCAACCCATCTAACCGCATCCCCGGATTTTCGCCTTTGCCTCTGTTGATCGTGCATGATGGGGGCTTTGCTCGGTTCCCGGCGTAGCTGTACACGATTGGCTTTTTGGCTTGCAGGTACGAAACTGCAGCTGTGCGCACGCATGCAGCCTTATCTACAGCCTTATCTGCGTTGGCGGGAGACTGTCCGCTCTTATAACAGTGACGGTACGCGTGGGGGTTGAGTAGAGGCAATCAGGATGGTGAAGAGAATTCGTGGGCTATACTTGTCGAAGGCAATGTCTGTTGGAGATGAAATTGAGGCTTGGGGATCTGTTTGTCTCTCATCTGTACCCGCTGGAAAGCCACACGGATGAAGATCTCATTGAAATGGGAGTATATATTGCGCTGATTGCCACACGTTTATTGTTTTACTTGGCCACAGAATATTGTCGTCACAAGGCGTTACTTCGACCAGATAGAACCTCCTTGAAGCGAAGTCGCGATAGGCTGTCTAAAATGCTACATTGGATGACCAGGCTCTTCAAGGCATGGATATCATCTTTCTTGCTCGCCTTGCCGGTGACTAGGCAGGCGTTGCTATTGATCACTTGCAGCTTTTGGTTGCCACCTACTTTAAATCGCGTGAGAGATCGTGCTCAAACCTCGCGAGGAGTGTTGAATATGAGATGGCGCTATTGTCATATTAGGACAAAAAACTTGGCAGTATAGTACATAGACATTGAAAGCTCGGTGTAGTAGCCATTGCTCAATTGTGGTAATAATGTTAATGTAGAGGCTTTAATTCTGGTACATGAATCCACCCACCAACATCCTTTTCAAAGGTAGGGTGCTAAAAGACATTCTTGAAAACCCTAGTAGTAAGGTTGTAAACAAGTGTCGATTTTTAGATCCTCAAAGTGTTGAATAAAGAGCATGTGAGAATGAGGGGTTTGGTTTACTTACATGTGCAGTGCGGTGGTATGATGTCAGCTGGCCATTGAGGTGAAGGCTTACATAATTACTGGCCACATCATTGATTTCCATAGCATTTTACCTCAGCACCAAGCTTCCCGGTGCGGATCCGGCACAGTACGGAATAGTAATTAAAAAGATACCCCTTTTGCGACAGCATACACTCAAGCAAGAGTAAATTACAGTGTGGTCACAGTCTATCTTAGGCCACCCGTACTCTCTCTGTATGAGAAGTTGCTAAGTCTTTGCCACTTTGGACACCTTGAATTCACTTCCGTCACCTGTCATTTTGTCACCATCGGGGTCGGTCAAGTCTCTTGCTAAACCCTCCAAGATTCATTACGGCATACCTCCCTTAGGCAACTGTTGCAACACCCCGAGCTCTTCACTGTTACTTTATACCCTTCTGCCATGGCAGCAAGTCCATTCACCATCCTCTAATAAGCTAGTGACCAACGACACATCCCGAAACCCCCGCCATGAACGGCCACTTTGCTGCCGTCGGGGATGCGCCCACCGACGCCCAATATGAGCATGGTGTCCAAGTCATAGACGAGGACAAAGAGTTCAAGTCTGTCCCCCGATTCTTCCTCGCGATTTCCTCCGTAAACTTCTAACTAATGTTCAAAACGCAACTATACAGTTCCCACATCAACACCTATCTCCAAGCTACCAATGTCGCTGAAGCTGGCTTCAACTACCATCTCATATCCGTCTTCGGCTCCCAGTCGACTGGAAAGTCTACCCTCTTGAACCACCTCTTCGGCACAGATTTCAATGTTATGTCTGAGAACGAAAGACGCCAGACCACTAAGGGAATATGGATGTCCAAGAACAAGACGGCTGCTATGACCGACAACATCCTCGTCATGGATGTCGAAGGTACGGACGGCAGGGAACGTGGCGAGGACCAAGATTTCGAGAGAAAGAGTGCATTGTTTGCCCTAGCTACCAGCGAAGTCCTTATCGTCAATATTTGGGAACACCAGGTCGGCTTATACCAAGGCGCCAACATGGGCCTTCTCAAGACCGTGTTCGAGGTTAATTTGCAACTGTTCCAAAAGGACAAGCAGTACGTCGTTTGGTGAAAGCTGCGCAGAACAAAATCACAGCTGCTAACATAACGTCTAGATCTACTCCTCGATCGCTTTTGTTCTTCGTCATCCGTGACCATATTGGCCATACGCCACTGTCTAACCTCCGAAACACATTGATTCAAGATCTTTCGAAGATTTGGTCCTCGATATCAAAACCTCAAGGTTTAGAGAAGTCTCGTATCGAAGACTATTTCGACTTTGCCTTCTCGGCTCTGCCGCACAAGATCCTGCAGCCCGAGAAGTTCGTCGACGAAGTGAAGAATTTGGGCAAACGATTTGTCGCCGGTAATCGAAACTCTAAGACGCAATTGGAACACGGTGAGCAAGAGCTTGAGGGTGGAGTCTTTTTGCCAGAGTACCATCGCAGAATCCCAGCCGATGGATTTTCTGTGTACGCCGAGGGTGTCTGGGATCAGATTGTCAATAACAAAGATCTAGACTTGCCGACGCAGCAAGAGCTCTTGGCGCAGTTCCGTTGCGACGAGATATCACGCGAGGTCCTGCTTTCTTTCGATACTACCATCAGCCCACTTGAGGAGCAACAAGCCGAGGCTACTCGAATTGGCAAACCGCTCGTTCTTGCAGATCTTGGCGAGACTGGTAGATCGATAAGAGAAAAATGTGTCAAGGCGTTCGAAATCCAGGCAAGCAGGTATCATAAGGCGGTGTATGCGCGGAAACGTACGGAACTGGAGGGCAAGATGGATCAGAGACTCAAGGCGCTTTATTTGGGACAGATCTCTGCGGCACACAAGTCTGGAGTTGCTGCCTTCAGTGATGCCGTCTCTGGTGCCGTCAAAGCCGGCCAGAAATCTGGAGCGGCATACGAGTTTGCAGACATTGTTTCCACACAGAAGGCGAAATGCCTCGAGAAGTTCAAGGCTGAGGCGCAAGGTCTCGCTATCCAGAATGTCGCCTGGACTAACTTCAAGCCACAATATGTGCTGTTTGAGAAAGAGCTGAATGAAGTGAGCGCACGCCTACGGAAGGAGGAAATGCGTCGACTTGCTATACGTGTGGAACGATGGGTCAAATCACGGCTTGGAGATGCCGTCGGACTGGAATTCAACAAATTGGGATCAGGTAGAGGTGGCACAGGTGCACCTGAGACTGGCGACAAACCTCCTACGGAAAAAGACCTTTGGGATCGTATCTGGAAAGTGTTTGTGTCTATTGTCAAAGAAGCCGAGGGGCGCTTTACCGATCGGGCTAAGAGCTTCGAAGCCAGCGAGGGAGAAGTCGAAGTTGGACTTTGGCGGTTAAGGCGCAAGAGTTGGGTTGCTTTGAGGGAGAGGGTTGAAGAGGAGGTGATGGAGGGCAATATTCTGCTCAAACTCCGTGAGAACTTTGAAGACAAATTCAGATACGATGAGGCCGGTGTCCCACGGATATGGCGTCCGGCTGACGATATCGAGGGCATCTACACTCGGGCGCGAGAATCCACCCTCACGCTGATCCCTCTCCTATCCCGATTCAGACTTTCTACCACATACGCTCCGCCTGACTTACCGTCCTTCATCGGACATCAACCCACCGGGGCCGAACCCGAAGATGAGGACGACTTGGCCCCCATTGGAGGTGTTGATGAAGAGGATGGCAAGAGTCTCGAAGAAGAGATGACGGTGCTTAGTGAGAGCAAACGACAAGACCTGGTTGTTCGATTCAAGAAGATGGCCGACGGTGTCTATGTTGAAGCCAAGCGAAGCGCCATTGGTGGCATAACGCAGGTGCCGTTGTATTTCTACGGCATCCTGCTGGCCTTGGGGTGGAATGAGCTTCTCACTGGTAAGATTCCCAACGGATTCAATGATACTCTTGTTGTACATGGTCTAATTAACATGCTGCACAGTTCTCCGCAACCCGGTACTCTTCCTCCTTCTCATCATTGTGGCGGGTGGAACATACGTCGCCTACAACCTCAATCTGCTTGGTCCTATGATGCAGATGAGCGGTGCCGCGTGGGCCCAAGCGGTAGAAATCGGCAAGCAGAAACTCCGCGAGTTTCTAGAAAACAACGAGACGGCCCGCCAAGCGCTCGCCATGCCCGCTCGCGAGGGCGGCGAATCTGTTCGCATGGACACCTTGGATAGCCGGGGGCGGAGAGCTCCTGTTGCTGGGGCGGCGGCGGCGGCGGCTGCTGATGAAGATGACGATATCTGATGGATGACTTGACTGACTGACCGTGATTGATTGATGGGAGCATGAAGTGAAATGAAGTGGGCATGATCATTGCAGATTGACAATTGCAATGCAGGATATAGTATAAACTACGGTAGTAGCTACAAAGGATAACACAAATTAATGTCCATCCCCCTCTGCTGAAATTAGAATATTTACTCTAGTTGCGCCTCTTCTTTTCTTCCCTTTACCCCTGAACCACCTTACGCCGGAATTATGCAAGATTAAACAAGCAGATTAGAGTTTACAATTATGTGGTATGCAGGTTCGGTTTTCAGAACGCCTCGAGACCGGCCGGTGTCCCGAACCAAGTACCGAGTTCATCGGCATCTTTTGACCCGCCGCCATCAGCACCGGCACTGACGAAGAAATCCGTCATTCGGCTGGTGGATTCATCTTCGTCAGCTGGCCACTCGACTTCAATGCCGCCTTTGCTGGTTGACTCTAACATGTCCTTGGCGGTGCCCCAGCTGAATCTACACTCGGGCCCCCAGCCGAAGACGGGGTGCATGTTCCGCTTTAACCAGGAGACGCAGCGGGCGTCGGAGGGGTAGCCCGAGCCCCATGACAACGCCTCGTCTTTTCCATCGCCATTCACTGCACTAGTGGAGTGAGCCTCGTACAAAACCTCCAACGCAGCATCACGGGTGACCTTTGCGCAGACACTGGCGGCGCTGACGCACGGGTATAAAGAATCGGCCTTCTTGGCGACTGTGATCTTTATGCTCGGGAATTGTCTCTCGAGCCGCTTCTGATAAGTTGCGGGCTGCCCGATCGTGTCGACGTAGATCTCGGTCACGTTTACGCCGCGGGATAAGACGCCCGTGATTAAGGAGGCGGTCGCGTCCATGGCTTGCGCGTTGAGGTTGTAGGAGGCGATGGTGCTGGGCCGTAACATGTTGGCGGCTATGTCCCGCGCGGAGAGGGAGGAGGTGGCCCAGCCGCAGGATGCATATAGAGAGGGGAGGTCGGTGGAAGGGGTGCAGAGGGTTTGCATGAGCGAGGACCGCACGGCCGGGGTCAGGACTTTGGAGTCGTCGAAGTGGTGGGTTGTTTTTAGGAGGGGCGTTGAGAGGGTGGTGGGCAGGTAGAAGACGCCGTAGACCATGGGGCCGAGGACGGGACCGCGGCCGGCTTCGTCGACGCCTAGGACGCAGGGGACACCGGGGTTGCTTTGGTCGGGGCAGGCGTTGAGGGAGGGTGGGACGGGGGAGAAGTGCTCGTAGGAGATGCCGGAGAGGGTTTCTGGGCGGTGGATTGAGGGCGGGACGAAGACGTTGGATGTGGGCGTCTCGAGAGCGAGGGTTGTTTCGTCGGGTTGGATGTCTTCCATTTTGTCTGTGAGAACGGTGGTGGTTGTGGGTGTGGGTGTGGTGTCGTCGTGGGTGTGTCAAAGGAGGATTAATAGAGGGTTTGGCGGGGTTTCAATTGAGGTCTTGCTCTCTTAAGAAGTTTACTGCTAAACCAAGAAATATTGTTGCTTTTCAAGGATCAAGAATTAATATTCACAAAAACAGTTCTGCAAGTAAAAGCATTCAATGCCTAAGGTACGGTATGTCTCAAACGTAAGTGTACATGTTCCTAAGGCAGGCAGTATGAATGTGCAGCACAGATGGTCGTGGGCCGTCGCGTCCTGAGGAAAATCCCCAAGTCGCGTCTCCCTCTCTCTCTCAACGCCCCACAGCGCATAGTAGGGACCCCCGAACCTCCCCAATTAAACTACCGGAAACAGATGTTGCAAGGTAAACACCACAACTTATTATTCGATCAGTCAGTCAATTGCTGGGCCTCATCATTCCCTCTCCCCACCATTCACCACACACAATTAGACTCAGCCAGCCCTGCTCCTTTTCCAAATAAAACAGCATCGACATCTTACAACACTGTCTGTCGCTGTGCCACCCCTCGACTGAGACAGCTTTGCGTGCCTGGGACCGAACCCCAAGATGGCGCCGTCGCGACTCGCTGCTGCACGGCGCACCACGCTGTCGCAGAATGAACATGTTCCTCAGCTGGGCAAAGCTGGAAGGTGAGCTACTCTATGCGCGCGTATTCTATATTCTTTTCTTGTCACTTCCTTACTTACAGTATGCCTTTCGTACAGGAAAACCGGTCTCGTTTTACCCGAAGGTCGACGCGACGAACATGGCTTCGAGGAGATTGATAACATGTTCTCCTCCCCGGAGAAGGATATCGCTGCGAATAACAGAAATGATAGCTCTTCTGACGAGGAGCAAGATATGGAGCTAGACGATGGTATGCTTCGCAATGACACTTTGCACGCTGATGCACCTTAGTTGGGCTGAGGGCTGATAATAATTCTCCTTGACAGCGACTGTGATGGGTCCGGCTACGACTAGAAGGCTTCAGCAGAACCAGAATCGTCTGTCTCTACCTCGCGCCAGATCTCCCGTCAAGACCAATCTCCAATCCCCCGCCCGCCAGAATCCTCACGTCGGACCTACCTCGAGCCCCACGCGGGGTTCCATCGTCACCTCACACGATCGCAGTCCGAAGGCAACAGTTGCGCGGAAGCTTGATTTCTCTATGAACAATAGCAATTCATTGAGCAACAAGCCTACGACGAATGGTCACGCGAAGACTAATGGAGTCAAGCCTCTGAATGGGAAGCTGACGAACGGGCGCTTTCAAACTATATCTTCTGATGATGATGATGACGACGACGAAGATGTGCCGGCACGCTTACCAAAACGACCACAACAACAAGTAGTGGAGGAAGAAGAGGAAGAAGATGATGAGGGGATGCAGATGCTTGGTGCGACTAACCATGACGACGTTGATGTAATAGACAATGACATCCCCGAAGAGCCTGATTATGGAGAGGGAGAGGAAGAAGAGGAAGAGGAGATCCAGGAGGTCAAATCATCCAACAAGGCGCAAGCCGCGGGGCGTAGAGGTCGGAAGCCAAAAGCAATCGTTGATGACGCGACTGAGACTTCAGTACCAGCTGAGTCAGCAGAAGAAAATGAAGTTGCCAAGACAAAGGGGAGACCGAAAGCTGCGCCTAAGCAAGCGCCCAAAAAACCCACGGTCGCTGCTGATCCTTCACCTCCTGTCAAGAAACGAGGAAGGCCGGCTAGGAATTCAACTGGTGAAGCCGAGGAAGAACATAATGAGGAGCTAAGGGAGGTGAAGCGCCAGAAGACCGAAGCTAAGCCCTCCGCAACAACTAAAGAGAAAGGCAAACCTGGACGAAAACGGAAATCAGACGGTAACACCGACTCACCCGCGATCCAGCGTGGTCCACCTCTACCGAAAGGTCGTGGACTCGTGACAGTACGACGCGACGACACGGATGAAATAAAAAGAACGCGGTCTGGACGGACGTCATTCAAACCTCTTGAGTGGTGGCGGGGCGAACATGTCGAGTATGATGAGGACAATGAAAATCTCTTTAACGACCATGGTGAGCGCCACTTTAAGATGCCTACGGTGAAAGGCGTTGTTCGCAAGACACAAGCTAGTCCAGAATCTAAGCGGCCAGGTCGTCGACCGGGAGGAGGGGCGCGGTCCAAGGCTAGGCAAACTGCAACAATACGCGAGGAAGAGGAAGTAGAGCGGGAAGAATGGGAAGATAGTCCCGGTCGCATCGCAGGGGAAGTGATATTCTGGTATCCCGAGCACGAGTTTACCCCCCCGCAAGAAGAGGACCAAGTCGAAGTCGTCACGGAGGATCTTGCTATTTCCGAAAACGCGATCCAGCTAAAGGACATCAAGGACGCGACGTTCCGGTTTGCCAAGACGTTGACGTTGCCGTTCTTTGGGTCGGGCATTGTCGACTTACCACCGGGTTCGGAGAAGAGGCCGAAGAACTCGAGGAAGATGCACCTTGCTTTCTTTGTCTATACGGGCAGTGTGCAGGTTACGATTGCGCAGACTACGTTTGGGATTGGCAAGGGGGGTATGTTCTTTGTTCCAAGAGGTGAGATCTATCTTTCTTTTTTATTTTCCTTTTTTTCCTTTCTATCCACATCGCAGGTTTTGTACTATGCTCGGATTATGATCGAATAGAATGATGCTAATGTTATACATGTGTTTAGGGAATCATTACAGTATTGTCAACGAAACGGATCAACATGCTCGGTTGTTTTTTTCGCAGGGCTGTGAGATCTTAGCTCAGCCTGAGATGGAGGAGGCTGAAGAGTAATAAAAAGAGGCCCAGCTTGTTATGAAAAAGCGTGCTCGGCATGAGAGCCGAAAGGATGGAGAGAGACACTACGGAAAGAGGCGTTGGGGATGTGTGTGTATGTCCTGCTCGGCTTCATGTTTATAAGTTGTTAGAACTGTGGGTTTGTGTGGAGTTCATTGCTGTATAGGTATACATGTACTGAGGTATATCTATACTGTCGATCGGAGCCATGTCGGGGCACACTCTACAGAGGGCTGGACGAGACCGGGGTGTGTGTGCTTGTTTCCCACCGGACGGACTGCTTTTCATGGCTGGTTTGCTAGCAAGATGTTTTCTCTCTTCACTTGTTTATGCTTTCTGCTTACGATACCAAAATGATTGAGGAATTAAGGTCTCTTTATTGCGGTTTACTTGCGAGACTGATTAGGAGTTTTCTCGGTGATGTGGAAGTGAGTAAGTGCATTAAAGTGAGGTCGTCCGTTCTTTTTGAGGAGGGAAATTTGATTACAGGGCATGATATATGAGGATCTCCTTGTGGGAACAAGCAGAGCTTGGATATAATTTATACTGAAACTTCACGGTTTAGAAAGACTGAAGAAGGGGCCGTCGTTACCAGGCTGAATTAGGTATTACAGCGATGGATCTGTACAAAAAGGCAAGTATGTCAACATATTCTCTGTCCACCTCAACCGACCTGACGGTAACAATACCGACTTACTCGACACTATAGTCATGTTCAGCCAGATCGGTCATTACCTCCTAACCAGGCATGGCGCAAGAGTAATCACTTCTCTAGATATCCAGGTAGGAACAATGAAAGCAAGGGAGGCGAGAGTACCTCATAATAAGGCAAATGGAGATCGGGGGGAGGGGGGGAGAAATGGTCTCATCATCTGTTTAGGGCTAGAGCTATTAGCTGTACTCGACATTCCATGCACTCTCGATGCGAATTCCTTGAGCTGTACTACTCGGAGCCTGGATTGGGGACAAAGGGACGGAGACTGAACGCATCTGACTTCTGAAGACCTGGTATAAGGCGCGTCGCGAAGGTCATCCTCTACCGCTCCGTTGGTAGCTTAATGCTGCTATTCTTGTGAAATATTCTCCAGTATAATGCCAGTATTGAGAACTTCATAGACACAATGACACCGGTGTACGGTGAGCTTAGCCATGAAGAGCCCTATATGCCAGTACTCTACCACGTTTGGGCCCGAATGTCTGAACATGTCTTCCAAGACCTCGGGGAATCTCTGGTTTTCGTCAGTTGAGCTTAAACACGGGATCTGGCTGGATATTCTGAGTTTTCATACACCATAGGAGATTAGCAGAAAGCCCCAGTTGCAAATGCCTGTTTCGAAGATCAGCTGGCTCTCATCTATTGAAATCTGCACACTTCAAACACTCACAAGGGCGATGAGTATGAGTAAAGTCATCTAACCAGTACCCTGCCCTGGTTGCCCAGCGGGACCAGAATCGAAGAATGACATAAAGAAAGGAAATGGCATATGGTATTGTTGAAAGATGCATACAGATTTGGCTGCATGTTCTGCGACAGGTCAACTATGCTGGGTCGCATAAGAACATTGATATCCAGGTTTGCGTGTGGGTAATCAGTGTATGGTGCGTAATCGTCATCAGCTGCGGTGAAGTGGGAGTAATTTACAGGTCTAGTTCATATAGACGGGCATCCACATATGGAAAGCCTTGACGGAAAAGCTCAGGGTAACATTGACCAGGCTGTGATCTGTTCAAGGGACAGAGTAGCTTGTTGAGTATGATAGGGGTTCAAATCTGCGAGGGCCTTACGGGAGGGGCTGAAGCAGAGCAGCTGAAACTGCATATTGACTTGCCACCAACACGAGCACGGTTATGATTGCAGGCAATACAAGCCGGGTAGCATGTAGCTAGCCTACCGGTCGGCCGGTGTACCCTTGTGACATCATTTTGGAGAGTCTTACAGCCAAAACCCGGATCCTCGCTCAAAATGCAGCGCATGCTAGAATGCATTGAATATGATTTAATAAGGAGATTCTTCACCAACCAGGGCTACTATCCGTGAATCATCGGTAAGGGGGATCCCAGAATAACTGTTCCATTGGCTTCCTGGTGTAGCCCACTCAAGCCTGGGCGACATACTGCGCCGGATGTTGCCCATAAGAGCCTCAGGTTTTCTACCAAAGAATCGATCCCCTCTTTCTGTGCCTCGTTCTCAGAAACCCTCGCGCAACGGACTGACCGAGTTCCCTTCCGTTCTTTGCCTCATTCATCTCTAGATCTGTATCAATAAAAGTATTACTACGATGAACTCTACTCTTATTCTTGTTCCGGGCGCCTTCGGTACACCCGGGGGCTTTGAAAAAATCATCCCTCACATCGGAGAACTTCAAACCTACCCGGGGTCTTATCCAAGTTGTGATCCTCCTGATGCTTTGAATGCGAACTGTTCGGACGACATCAAAACACTTCGAAGCACTCTACTTTCGCTTCTGGACCAAGGGAAGAATCTTATTGTCTTGGCCCATTCCTACGGTGGTGTAGTTGCTGGAGGCGCTATAAAGGACCTCGATCCCCTTAGTCGCAAGGCTCGAGGCTATGCCAGCGCAGTCGTAGGCCTCATATACGTAGCTGGAAACATGTAAGTCAAATCACTTCTCTTATTATCGTCTCATTGGACGACCGCCCTGTTGCTGCCATGATCTATTTGCCTGGGCAATCAGACCATATGGGGGCTTCAAAGTGCTCACTGCCTTCTCACCTAACAGCACTCTGGAGGGCGAAACTCTCCTTGAGGCCATAGGGGGTGCATACCCCCCATTCATCAAATCGGACAAGCCTTCATCAGGCCTTGCACTCATTGAACCGGCAATGGACATTCTATATAACGACTGCGAGCCCAGTCCAGAGCTCGATCAAGCCATGAAACCTCACGCCCTCCGGGCTTTCGAGACCAAACCATCGGCACCCGGATGGAAAGACTCGGGTTTCGATGGGAGGAGATTATACCTTCGCACCATCAAAGACCAGTGCAACCCCGCTAGCTTACAGGTAAGCTGCTTTGTGGTTCATTCATATACTGGTCTGCATCTCTACAAAGCCCCTTCCCTTCCCCAATAGCAAGCATACTTTTTGACCTGTGTCTGATTTTTAGGATATATGGATTGAGAAAACTGGGGTTCAGTGGAAAGTCGTCGATATCGACACTGGGCACATGCCCTTTGTCAGTCAACCACAAGCGTTCGGTCAACAAGTCACCAAATTTGCGATGGAATTGGCAGAGCTATGAAATGTATTTGCGATTGATCGCGAGCACCCGTGATAGACATGTACAACTGCTAAGTAAAAATCTATGTCGTTTGTACTTACTGCAGCACGCTACTCTATTCAACCTTTAACTGGCCCTTGAAATCTAGGCATGACTATTCATGCACTCTATGATCCTGGCGCTGGTTGCAAACGGGCCGTATTTATTAAAGGATCAAAAGCACTATTTAGATCGTCGTTCCGAGTGCTCGTATTATCTTCCAATGATATTGGAAGGTCTAAAATAACTCTTTTATCTACGGTTGCGTCCTGGAGTTGGGTCACAGGCCCTGGAATTGATACAATGATACCTCTGATAAATCAAAGGCATCTCGTCGTGGATGGGTACACCAGTGGCAGATTATACGAAGTGACAGACGATGTACATGTCATGTTAAACAGTGCCCTAAGGGGAGGGGACAGTTGCGCCCTTGGACCCAAGTACTCCAGCTTGACCTGATTGGATATTTTATGCGTGATGCTGATATTTCGGCCACGGCTTTGATCCAACCCGACCGTTGTTATAGCAGCTGTGGGTTCGGTAAGAAAGAAATAGGCCGCAAGGCGCATGCTCACCGGAAATGATAAGCTGCTTCGGTAGAAATCTAAGAGTAGGATAGGCAAAGAGCAAGGATTACAATCTAGAGTGTTTTACTCAGTAGCTACTGATATGATTCGACATCTGTTAGAGAGGCAGAGAGGCAAAATGACCGAGCTGCAGTTTAGCTCTTTTATCTCGTAAGGTGCCATCTCAGCTACAATTTTGCCAAGCCCGACTTTCAGGGATTTTTGCCCAATTAGATCGCCTATTTAAAGGCTTTCAAAGAATTTGGTGAGCTAATCGGTGTCAATTTGTACCTCCAGCCGAGATGGCACCTTACGAGATGGTCAGACAACCATATTGATTTGTCCGTCTTTCACACTCTAGAAGAGCCATGCATAACATCTCCAATAATCGGCAATAAGTTTATTGCCCCGGATACGAATACTTGGAAGCCAATCATGTGGGCTTACCTCCTCAATATACCATTGAAGTTGCTCAGGATGAGCTTGGGTGATAGAAATTCCTACTGGTAGGTGCTTCGGAACCAAAGGAGCCGACGACACTTGAAGACCGCTGTAACTCGGTGCGTGATAGACGAAAACATTGTTGGTCGATACTTATAAGCAGTCCCCCTATCTCACGGTAGTCTGCGATGGCATGATTATCCGAGAGCATGCGGCCCGAGAGCGGAGTAATGCAAAATGTACAGTTCTTCAACATCGAACGCGGCGATCGAGTGGATACTAATAGATGCAATGCAACATTGTTCAAAAGGCGGTCATTGAGAAATGCAATCAAGTCATGCGCCGAACAGTTCAAGAAGGTGGATGGTCCATGCAACAGTCCGAGGTCCCACTTTGGAGCTGACTAGGCTACCTATGATGAGAGAACAAAGTACGGATTAAGAAAATGAGTATCAGACGATGCGGCCTGACTGCCGCTTATGGTGTGGCGGTATGACGACACTCCGTTGCAGTCTAGAATGAGGCACAGTGGATGAATACAATTCATAGTTGTGTGTCTTCTATCATCGGAGTCTTTACTTTGTAAACTCTTTGGACCTTTTGCTCGCGAAGGGAGTCTTCCAAAGGTACACCTATTTTCAAAGAGTTGGTTATTCGTGACTACTCGGATTCCAGGCCTGGGTTCTGCCCCAGATAGCAATTCGGCGTTGGCTAAACCGACCGTCGACCTAGTAAAGTATCGCGATCGATCAACCTGACACCTTGACTGTCGCTTATGACTCGTCGACAACCTCACGTGTGAGCGAGAGCGACTGTATTGTTCCAGCTATGCCGATTGAGCGTGATGATCGCCATGCTGAGGCGAAAGATGATTACAGATTGATGCGAGATTGTAATGCCAGCACTCGGTTAGTGTAGACCGGCTTCGATGGACGTATCATTCAATATACTGATTGAGTTCCAGTCTCACAGCTCAACATTATCTGTGGAAGGACCTTCTCGGCTATCTCATTCACCCTGATATTCCATTGAGGAGTCGGGATCTCAAAGTAGCAGATGTCGCTACAGGGAACGGGTATGTCTTAGGCCCCTATCAGTACCCTCTTATACTCATATATCATTAACTTGTTCTAGTATTTGGCTCCACGATGTTGCAGACACTCTCACTGCATCTGCTGAGCATCATGGCTTTGACATCTGTCTTGACCAGGTCGGCCCGAAGCCATGGCTCCCGGCGACTGTACACATGCATGTCTGGGATCTTTTCGACGAACCCCCTTCCCAGTTTCTGGGGTTCTTTGACATTATTCATGTTCGACTTATCACTGCCGTCGTCAGGAATAATGACCCTCGACCTGTGCTTGATAATCTGAAAAAGCTGCTAAGTACGGCTATACACTTCTCTATTTGGACTCTTAGAGTGCTAATCTGCCCTACCTTGTTGAGTACAGAGCCTGGAGGGTACCTCCAATGGGAGGAAGTGGACAATATAGGTTGCTCGATAAAGACTGTGCCGGGTCGCACTGCAAAGAATCTGGATGAATTATTGACCCAACTTAAAGGGCGAGATGAGTACGACTTGATACGGCTGAAAACCCCACTGCTAAGAGCACTACTACTCAGACTAATGCAATCTCGTAGCTGGAAGTACCGCCTCAGCGAGATCATGAATGAGAGTGGATGGTCGAACCCCATGATATACACTTACGAGTATGGGCTCAGGACTGCACGGCTCTGGAATGATGTGTAAGTACCTACCGGTTTTCTATCTTAGCGCACCATGGATTGTTCAATCACATGCTACTGGTAGGGCGAGAGACAATGCTCACACGAATTAGTTATGTAAGCACATGGAAGGAAATCGTACAGACCGTTCTCAAAACCCCTCAGGCATCGGCGGATCTTGAAGGGAAAGCCATGGAGGATGTGAGAAACGGGGCGGCGATCATGATTCCGAAGCTTGTATGGGTAACACAGAAAGTATAGTTCCTTGCACGCACAACTAGATATGACTGAGCTATCGAGACACCTAATACCACACATAGATATACTTACGGAGAATCTCAAGGCTCATTCATGCCTTTGAGTACTGGTTGCAAAATCAACATTCTCTTGCTCCTGTAACCAACTGGTATGCTCCGGTGCCGAATGTAGCATTACCATGAGATCATGCAGATTGAGTATCGCGTATTCCTTTAGAACCGAATCTGCAATGATCACAAGTCCACTGATGAGTCCTACTGGTCTATCTGCTATGTTGACCCGTAATATATTCAAAAAGGAGAAAAGGAAATAAGCAAAAACCCTCGCTTTGAATCCTTACTTGTTCATAACGATATTCGTTCCGTGAGGGGAATCCCTTTCTAGAATATCTACATTGACCTGGCTATTGACACCGGCCTCTTTTCTTCTAATTACTCTAAGAAACTGAACAGAGGTTGGATCACCATATTTGTCCTCGTCACTTTCATTTCTGATCGTAACTTACTTATGCGGAGAAATTCCGGGAACAAGTGAACGGCCAGGGCGAGAGTTTGTTTGTTTTTGTCTTACATACCTAAATAAGCACTTTGATTCAATACATGATACAAAATGAAACGAGGATCCCGGGACGAACGGAAGAGGGCGGGGTTTGTATAACGTTCTGAACATAGAGTACTCGCCAAATACACACTAAGGACGTGATATAGACGAATTGTCTACAGCAAAGCAAGAAACTCCTCAAACTACCTGCCTACATATTGATCGTCTGTGGGCAGCATGGATAGCTCTGAAGAGGGGGAGGGCCCCTAGGGAGGGAGGGAAATCGAGAGCCAGAGAGAGACAGTGCGTAGCTATACAGGGCTTCTAAGGGTTTAGAACCTATAATGAATGGAGCTACCGAGTATTCGCTGGAATCAATTATCGATATGGGGAAACACCATGGCAATATCGTGGGATTATGCAAGGTACCTTCACTCGTATTCTCTCTGCGATGCCCTTGTTTTGTTTATCACCGGTGCTATGTGTTATGCTTAAGATTTCTGCTCTCAAACGATGATTCTGACACAACTTTTTCTTCATCTCCTCTTGTGTCCTAATCAGCGCCCATTCAGCATGGCATAGCTCCATCGAAGGGAGAGGAAGACAAGGAAGGGGGAATCATTGAAGAATGACACAAAAGACACTCATACGAGTCCTCGTCCCAGGCTCCTTCGGGACACCCGCAGGCTTCGAGAGGATGGTTCCCTATGTCGGCTTGCCAGGATTCCAGCTCGAGACGTACCCAGGTGGTTATCCGAGTCAAAGGATCTCGCCCTCATCGAGCTCGCAATGGACGTTTTAAATAATGACTGTGAAGCTAATATGGCGCCTGAATTGGAGAAGTATATGAAGCCGCATGCGAACCGCGTGTTTGTGACCTAAGTCGTCGGATCTGGAATGAATGGTTAAGGGATTTGAGGGGCGGAGCATGTATGTGAGGACTATCAGGAATCAGACCAATCCTATTGGGTTGCAGGTAAGAGATCATCTTCTTGCTACCTTTTTTTGTGTTTTCTCTTCGTCTCAGTCTCACCATGTGCTACTTGGCTCCTCATCAATATGTCTGTCTTTATTTTGCCTCCTTTCCCTTCAAGCTTCGCAAAGGGGCAGCGAAGCAAGGAGGTATCTAGATTGGTGTCAAGACATCCGTGAGTTCAATCTAACAGACAATCAGGACATATGGATGGAGAAGTCAGGTGTTGAGTGGGAAGTAGTTGATTTCGAAACGGGAGATATGCGTTTGTTAGTCAGCCAAGGCGTTGGGCGAGGTGGTTACTGGGTTTGCGGAGAGGTTGGCTAGCCTAGACATGGAATGAGGTCTTGTACCTGTGGAGTGCCGCCGGAGCGTAAGACATTGAGTCATAGACATATCGAGTGAAATACAAGCTCTATAAAACTCCCATAGCCCTATAGTATCCTCCATAACTTGTACTTGACGAGGTAGAAATGAGGACGTTGAATCCCTATAATTAAACAGCTAAAATACTACACACCTTAATCATACGGCTGCTGCAACTTGTTCACGACTGTTACCGTAATGAAATGAAAAAAATATATTCAGTGCTAGGGAGCGACTTCGGAAATGCATATCAGTCAAAATTTGCGGCAACTCCTTACGGTCTGCTCCGCCCCAAAGACCAGGCCGCGAGGAGGTATTTGAAATATAATTGCTATGAAAATGCGACGAGACTGATATCGACGTCTCAGCTGGCGGTAGGAAAAGGTCCAGGCCTCGCAAAGAGCCAGAGTTCTTCAGCCAGGTCAAGCTCGAGTGACACGTTGGTCTGTAACCCGACCTGATTCAGAGCCTCCACTCTCGCGGGAACCGCGCCCTGCTTGAGAGCCGCTTTATCAGCTGCAAAATTGAACTGCACCTCTTGCGGCCGTGGGAAAGTTAAACTCGTTAACCACAGATTTGGCGTGACTGATAGCGGAGCCGTCCCGAGGAGCGATGCGCCGGGTGAAAGCGCCGACGAAGTTATTGTACTTGATGCCGGGTATTGCGCGATTAATCTCCTCCGAAGATTAGCTGACTTTCATCGCTCGTTATTTTCTTCTATTTAACACCGGGCTAGAATTACATCCATATGCAGCAGCCGTGCCGGCATCCCACAGGGCCGCGCCGAGTATGATTCCATCGCTCGACCTCGCCCGGTCATTCTAATGGTTATCCTGAGCCCTCACTAACAGGAGTCGCCCTTGTGGAAGGCCACGGGTAAGTTGTCTCTAATTTAGATTCTGGTGTGACTGGGAAAGACCACTTCGCTGCAATGTACTGAAGCCAATCTCAGTCTGCGCCAGGACAGCCTTCTCCTAGCTGCCGAACCGGATACTAAGCGGGTCAGCAAACTCCAACCCCTGACCGTTGGTGTAGCCCCAGATGGCAGTGATTGTTCCCACAGTAAGAGTAGTAAGCAGCGTGGTATTCGGCTACTAGTAGGTCTCGTAGTCGGGCACCAAGGGTTCAGGATGTCGAGGTGAGCGATCCAAAAATCGTGAAAATTTGAGTCGAAGATAGCAACCCGGACGTTTGGATCAGTCGCGATATAGTCAACGAGCGAGTAGAAGGCTACGAAGCAGTCGTTGTCAATCAAATTAAACTGTGGGTTCGAGAAGGTGGCGCGCTAATAGGCAGGTGTCACCTTGGTCGTGTTGATGGAGGCGCCCAGGACGGTGATGGTAGCACATGCCGAGACAAAGAGGATACCAAGATAGAAAGGCATCGTATTGAAATTATTGAGCGTCTGAAGGCGCTGTGGTGATGTTCTGTCTGGATGAGAGCAAGGAAGTGGCCAACATTACCGTTTTTGTAGTGATAGTCAACCCTTGTCGAAGTACACTCATCTCTACTCAGACCTTGCCGCTGTCAACCATGGCCCAACTTCGGTGGATAAAGCATTTGTAATCGCCGAAACGATGCCATGATGATAGATTCAGCTCATGCACTCGATGCCAAGTCTGAGACGTGATCGGGGGTGTTTGTGTCTTATATCCTTGAGACTATGATAAGTTGTGTCAGCTTAGGGTCTTTTGAGGTAGGATGCTCACTGCGGAGGTGACTCTGGAATGGTCAGTCTATGTGTAGAAAAATTGAGAGAAGATGGCATGAGATGATGAACAACGCATCCCGTCAGCGTTTCTAGTAGAGGATCTAACGACAGGTAACTCTGACTTATGACGGATACGAGAAGAAGTTCTATTCAATATGAAGACTTTCGTCAGGAAGTTGATCTTATGTCTAATAATATGTCTCGGTAATTTATTAACCGATACGACAGATTTCGTTGAAAAGAGGGTAATTAGCAAGCTTGAGGTAAAGTATAGCTAGCATAATCATATCTATAGGTTCTCAGGCAGATCAATGGTACGATAGTAAAGCTATATTCCTATTATTATCCACAACTCTATTTTTAGGTAAATTTTGAAGTAAACACAATAACTGAAATTCTTTTCCTTCATAACTAATTCGCCATTGATAAAACTACGGTGTAACCACCTAAAGTCTTGCGATCCCTACGCATGTTTTGGATGTATGCTAAGCCAAGTCTTCTTTCCAAGATTATATCCGTTTGAGATTAAAAACATGAGCCAGTGAGGAGATCTCATCGACCTAAACTCCTAAGAGCAGACAACGTACATACTGGCGTCTGATACGGTTTGTTTTACTTGTAGCTTTCGCCTTTCTTTCTTTGAAATAAAACCGAAAAGTTGATGGATGGACTCATAGTTGTATATATGGACAAAATCGAGATTAGTCGTCGCGATAGTATTTCAATATCGGATCTCCGTAGTGGAAGGTACCCTGAGTTGATAGTAACAAATCTTCTTATGAACGCAAATACTTCCAACGCATGCAAGCAGTAGTAAATCTAATCTCAAAAACTAAATTTTATCCACCTAAACCTTTAAATGAGACATACGTCATTTATCCGTAGCTAGGCCCTCCGAATCCGAATGCCTGTCTGAGAAGGAGGGGTACGAAGGAACCAACTGTTTCCAGCGACCCATCAATTATGGCGGGGGGTGATGTTCTCTAGGCTGCTTGACTAACCTACATTTTATCTCCGTCTACGTACCTACAGCTAACGACGCAGATTTCCGAGCACAACACACTCGACTTACGTGACCTCGGCCCTGTTCAGGTGTCAACCAATAACGGACGCGGATATATGGTGATACATCGATGCGGCTGAACGATTTTACTGGCCAGGCAGTACCTTCCAGGGCGACGTCACAAGTGGGACAGACAGCCATGAATACCTATCAAAACATAGAATTGTGGAACATATGCATGCACCCGCTGTGACAACACCCTTAGTTTCGTGGTACTGGATATCTGTGATCAACCTCACAATTGATGTCTGAAAGAGCCTCTTGGTGGCTATCGTGATACCTGCTTTCACTAATTGATCAAGAGACCTCTGCGGCGTAGCGGGAATTACCTGCCATGAATTGAAACTCCCGAAGAGTGCTAAAATAGTCCCAGTCGCCTGAGCACAACCCAAAGTAGTAACACTAACTACCTACCTAGGATGTAGGTAGGTAGGTCCAGGGGCTGTTCTGCTCACTCATAAACTTGCACGAAAATGTATGCATACATCTAATCGCGCGCCCCTGTTGCTACAACGCTGGGGTCTTCCATAGACGCAAATCATTTGCCATCATTCCGGCTGTCAGACGTCCCAAGAAGTCATTTGTGTGCTCGCCTCACCATCATAGCCACTAAATGCTGTATCGACTTGCATTTTCCACCAGCAAATACCCGGTACGACATTTTGAGGGGTCACGCCACTACCTCGCCGATATGGGATCAAGTGGCTTCCGCTCGATTTTGGCCCTAAAATGTCACCTATTGTAGTTGATGTCAAAGTTAAATGTGTCATCATTCAAAGATGGGGAATATCACCGGTGACTACTGGTGTCTTTCATGACCCCGAATACTTAGGTAGGGGTGGATTCGGGGATAGTATAAGCAGGAAGCCAACCCAAAGTCTCATTCTCCATGTCGTGAGAGTACTAGGCGTGGCAAAAGAAACCGAATCACCCAAACAGATTCCGGTTTTAACAAGGTAAGATCCAGGCATTGAATGAAACGGATGTCCTCTGAAATTCAGTGAAATCGCCTTCCGTACCACTGCAGAAGCGAAAAACGCCACCAAATGACTCCAATAACTTTCTCTCGACCAATTATATCAAGAGATGGAAGGTAAGCGATTTTGATAACAGCCTAGCCCCTAGATGCCGCTGGAAACAGCAGTGGATACAGCGGCGGCGACGACGGATAGCGCAGCCCAACGCATGATATGTGCCAGGGCTGATTCCGTTTAGCTAATGTTGTGTATCATAGGGGAGCGAGTAGGATGTTGACAAGTAAAAAAGGTAGTTGGCGACTTGTTTTCTTCTCCCCAGATGGGTGTTTGTTATCCCATTTCGATACCTCAATCTAGAAAACGAGGAAACCCGAGTTTTCAAGCACCGAAAACGGAGCAATGTCGTCCCGGTGATATTCGCAATACGTTCCAAAACCAAACAATAGGACCCAGCTGAGGAGGGCATTTGCATTCCCTGGAACAAATTCATAGGTAATCGTGCTAGTATGTCTTGCTAGTTTCATTCGTGTTAGTTTCATTCATGTTTTCAAAGGAAGAGGATAGTACGGTATTGATGTACTGCCGCTCGGGTACTGAAAGTGCATATTCGAAGCTCGGGCTGCAAGACGATTTGTTATGAGTTGTCAATCCGGACCATTCAAACCAGAACAGGTGGCATGGATGAACGGCAATATACATGACAATAGGCATGTATAGGGTACGTATAACGAATGATGCTATGAATCGCTGCGGTTCTTCCCAGTTGAACTGTTCGTGTACTGAGTACCTTCCGGTAACGCGCATGTGTGTCTGCTCACTATTGGTGGCCCGTCCAACTTATAGATTTGCAAGAGACTTGGTGACAACCAGTGGATTGCCATAGGTGGATGCCTTTTGGTGTGTTTCAATTAGTGAAATCTCTTCCACTACCGCGAGGGACCAGCTCGCGGATTATGGCAGGTTGGTCGACGAAGAAAAACTTTTTCTTGGTTCTTTCAGTATCTTCTCAAGCTCGTACATCCTCAACCCATGAGACGTCACCAGGATGCCTCCCATGCCTAATCCTATCGTCCCAGATAGAGTGAAGGCCACGAAGACGGCAACGACCGATGGTAAGTGTGCAACTCTAGCTTTGTCTATCACATTTCGAGACCGACTCCATCCAAACATCCAAGGAACAGAGTATGGGAGGTCTAATCAAACTTGCTAGCTGAGAAACGACGGTTATCGGAGCGAAAGAAGAAGGAGGCAGATGACAGAGAAGCCGAGGAGAAGCGTAGGATGGACAGTTGGAAGCAACAGACGTAGGTGTAGGCCAGAGCCATGCCGTATGTATGCCGTCGTATTTTATCAACTCCTCTTGCTTTGTTCCTATTACGAGCTGACACGTTGCAAGTCGAATAGTCGATCACAGATCATTGCTGGAGCCATCAAAGCTTCAACCACCGTCCTTATCGTCTCAACGACTACTCATTCTTTTCGCCACCGCCCTCGTCGTCTCAACACCTTCCCATCCTTTCACTCCACGATTAACGCAGCATTGAGGGTCATACTCGCATAGAGGCTCTCGTGTTAAACGAATTATACTCATCTCTGAGCGGTTTGACCTGATTCTGCAGAATCGACAACTGGAAACGTTGCCGCTCTCGTAGCGGCATGTTAGGAGTGAACTGGATGCAAAAAAGTTAACGACGAGCCTCCCTTCTATGACTTTCGATCAGCACACTACAACAATCTCTATTAAATATAAACAGGAAACTCACCTATTGTTCTCCATGCCATCGGGTGGTAGATATAGGCACATTCAGGGCATAACCCAGGGACGCGCAATCTTCGAGGCTCCGTTTTATAGGCAACTGTCTCTACCAAATGACTCGCGGAGAATTTCCCTCTTCGCCTTAATTTCTGAGACCTCATAGCTATGGCTATGGGAAGAGACCTTCGTTTCTTTTTCTTTGTTTTCAGGGGCTTACTCGGAGGAAGGAAAGGGGGGTTGTGTTGGAGTAAATTGAGTTCAATTTTCTTGATACAGGTAGCTTCCTTGATCTTGGCACGAATAGAACCCGTACATGATATGAGTCCGAGTCGTTGCCAGGCGAAGGATGGCCTCGCCTCCTCCAATAAATGAGTTGAATTCGATACCTAAGAGCCATCATTATTTATGATGATACCATAACGGAACCACAACTTATAGGATCCGAGACTGGGCATGCACACACAAGAGGCTACTCATCTTCGAAGTCTCCGCATCCGAGCGCTGTCATCGGCGTATAGCAAGCCAAGCGAGGTTGAGCGTAATGGTATATCCAAAGTTTCGTTCAGATCGAGCTGCTCAAAGATGTATATCGGTAGTTAACAACCGAAATATCTACATCAAGGCTATCGTCGAAAGACCCTTCCTACATCTTGCTCATAGATGAATCTGCCTCGGTGTCGTATTGGTGAGACATGGCACGCCTGATCGACGTCGTATCCGTAATTGAAATGGAGCAGGTCATCTATATTCTTCTTGGCATTAAAACAGCACCCCCAAGGGCGTTTCACTCGTTAATTAGCTCGGCTCTTTGCAGCATGGTCCTTGACCACCCACGAGTCGGGTCAGAATAGAAGCTGACCCATATATTGTAGGAAAGAGGTGTGTAGCCTCGTTATTGACCAAACTTGGCCTGCTTCGGTAGGCGTGGTCGGGGGGGGCGCGAATGCATACATATCCATCCCGCCTGGACTATCCCAGTCCAGACCATATTTTGTGGTGGCGAGGAGCCGGTTGACTGTCCACAAATCTGTCTCCGACATGCTTCGTCCGATAAGGCTTTGCATTGGCCGGGTGCACAAGATGTGGCCTCAGTTTTGTCAATGGTTGCGCCACTTTCAGTGTCACTCCGGAAATTATTTTCATCACTTCGTATAGTCCTCTCCACCTGGGCTGCAACTTGGGAAACCGTTAATCATCCTCTTCATCAACCGCGTTACCTCGTCGTCAATGCATCCGGACGACTGTATCTCGTGTTGATGGGAATCTTTCCCAAACCCAATCGCTTATGGTGTAATCATTTTCAGTGGTTTCGGGCTTGTCCGACTCTTCTCCAGCAACACCTTTAATTGCCGGGACAATCCCAATTGGGTCCACTTGCGCCTGGAGTGATCGAGCTTTCTTATTCTTCTTTCGAACACGAAATTCGGGCTTTGTAGAGGACTGAATCAACTTCTCCAGGTCAGGGATAGAGATTTACTGACATCGAATTCAGCCTTGAGCTTCCTCCCTACTGACTCTTTATCAAGGATGAGCAAGACTGCGTATAGATTTTTGAGACGTTTACTATTAGGCTGCTTTGTACCCTTCACTTGAGAGGAAGCCTGAGTAGGCACGACCGTGAAGATGCAAGAAACTGAGCGGGTATTCATCAGCACAGTTCAAACTCGACTGAGGGGACATGTCCCTATGATAAAAGATGTCGGATCTAATATTCAGGGTGAAATAAGTCGGTATGTAACATGTGATTTATCCAGATGATGGCCCAATGTAGAAAACAAGATTGTTCGCAACAGCCAGCTCTTTGTCCGCAAGATGGACCTTGCTGGATATGGAGAAGTCTAAGCAGGTGAAGACCTTTTGATAAGTAGCACCCAAGGTGGGCAAATACTTTGACTTGTACGTACGATTGTGATGTATAGACAGATGTCTGGAAATGGCCTTTTGGCCCTTGAGGTCATTGATATGTTGTGCAAGCTATGAGTGGTATCCTAGCCGTTCCATTCTATAGCAAGGAACGGCTGGAATGAGTCGAGGTGTAAAGCATCCTGCTGCGAATGGGAACTCGACAACCCTACTCTTCTGAGGCGGAATCTTCACTCTCTCGTTATCAATGCGATTCCATAAAGAATAACGCCTCGAGAGACACCATAGAAATTCGTGGCCAATTGATCTTTGGTGGCGCTGGTATGTCTTCGATGTTCTCTACCTTGTGACGGTGGTACACAGTGTGGTAGACGAGGTCAAAGGTCTCTCGCTCTAGGATTTGGAGGATACTCGGTCGGGCTGTGGTGTCGAGAGAGTGTCTGTTGCTTCATGCAGCTGACCTTGGGGATATCAAGGGTCGAAGACGCCTCAATTGTCATGTGTTTTACTTTTCAGTCTATAAATCAGGAATTGACTGAACCGTCGACGTTCAGTTTCCCTAACTTCGAGTGCGGGGTCTGAATTCGACTTCGGATAGAGGGCGAGCAGCATCGTCGACCCGGTACATATGACATAGAGAACAACTCAGACAGGCATTATTCAATTTATCGAGTAGAATCTTCAGTCAAAAGCAGTCTCTGAGTATCAAGATAGTGTATATTCTGTCCCTAGCGCCTAGAAAATCTTGTCAGGACCCCAGCCACCCACGATTTCACGCAACCTCAATTTATTCCACACTTGTGGCAATATCTAGTCGAGGCTTCGTAGACAACGAACCTGGATTTAGCCAATAGTTTTGTTACACAATCGTACCAACCTCCTACTTCAATTCTCCTATCACCCATTTGCGCCTCACTGACAATCCGCCCGTCGGGCGCCCGCAGCTGGGAACAACCCCACACCATTTCAGGCCTGACCACTAGAACAGGCCGGTGCAGCTCCAATAACGCGACGGCCATTCTCGTTCATTTCAGGGCCACTATAATTTGCCAGGTTCAACTATGTTGGTAAGATACTGGAGCCCCCCAACAAAGAACTCATTTCAATCCACCTGACACCACCCCAAAGGTAACGCAAGACAAACAGAACTGATTTTTCCCGTGTCCTTCGCAACATTTTCATTCCGCGTTGTTCGTGCTACCCAGAAAGAAAACCAGAACGGCTACAAATCTATGCCCATGATAAGTGGTCTGCTATAACTGACTGTTGCTATGTTTTGCGCTTACGTGGAAGTGTTACCGAAAATATCTGACAGCGATGCGGTCGTGAGCAGGTTCATTGATATCGAAAACAGCCCTGTTAAGGCCGCGATAATAGCGAGGCGCGTATTCGTGCCGTGCACATAGTCCAATACTACAATCGCGACGATCGGTAAGGTACAGGTAACAAACACGGTGAACGTCTGCGTCAACTGGGCAATTGGCCGATGCGAGTAAGTTACCGTGTGATGATGGTCCGCATAGTTTAACGGGAGAATAGATTTGTCCCTTGCTTTCTGTGTGTCACGTCAGATGCTGAGAAAATACACAGACAGGAATGGAAACGTTGGACAAACATGAATATGTCTCCCAATGAGGTTGTGGTAAACGTCAACAACCGTATGCGTCACAAATGATGTGAATCCGTCCATTTCCGAGTTCTCGAATGTGACCAAATCGGTCTCGTCGCATGTCTCCCATGTTCTACAGTCCCAGCTCAAGATACTAATATTGCCCCGGCTGGGACTCATCCATTCTCGGAGGTCTTTTAGCAACTTGCAGTGTGGTGATCGAAGCGCTAGTGTTTCTTTATGGAAATAGAGCGCAGTATCTATAGAAAATTCCGATCAGTGCAAGTGCAACAGGGACAGGACGGCAAAGGCGACAAGCGACGATAAAGGGAAGGAAAGATAGAGGAAGGGAAACAAATACGGTATTCGACCGTGAGTTTCCTGATCTTCATGATCAGATCGTACTGTTCCCGCTGATGACTGGGCTCGGGCAGGGATGCTGAATCCGATAATCCATACCAGCTCCGAGCGTACTGCCGTTGGACCTTATCCTTCGATTGGTTATCCCGTTTCTGAATATATTTCAGGTGATGTTCGAGGTCCGTGATCTCCGCCTGCAAGTAAAGTAAGGTCTGGTTAGATAAACTCCCAAACCTCCGGAAGATGGCCAGCTGCGGCTGCCGACCCATGAAGTCACCCAGTTCAGCATAACCACCGCTATCCTCCTCGAAGACCGAGGCCGGTTCTGTTGTCGCCTGATTTTCGAGGTCCGATCGCATAGTTTTTAATTGATCTACGAGATTGGCATACTGTCGCGCGCTGATGAGGACAGATTCCCACGTCGTCCTCAACGGACATTATGACAGCTAGATATACCCCTGTGCAAGTCAGAGCCTCATCATGCCCAGTTCATCAGACCCCCCGAAAAGTCAAGAAATGAATTGGTCCGTGGATTTTATCCTTCTTGCGATAAAACCGGGCGAAAATGGTAATATTTGATGCAAGCCATCGTGCAGTCAGCCCGTGTCGGTGGTGGCGGTCCCGACTCTGCCTGCTGCGAACGGTTCATGCCAATACCCCAAAATGCAACATCTCAGGAGCATTGATAGGACGAATCGCAAGCCTTGCAGATAAGAGTAGTTCATTTGGGGCATCACATGCATGCACCCCAGTTCTCAGCGAAGCACGTGAAGTCTGCCTTCCCACCCACAGCGAGCTCAAGAATCTGAGCAGCATGGTCAGGCAGACCCAGACACGCCCGTAGAGAGTGTCCTTGATTCCTTATCATTTGCTACAATTTGTTATGTGCTACTCGGTTACGGAAGATATCCCCTCAGGGGTCTAGCTTGAACATATCTCTCGAGAGTAACATGTACAGTAGACTCTCAGCTGTAGGTACGCCCGGTCAGAGTCGTGGTGTTCGATGACTTCAGGATCTATTGACTACCAATCAAATGGTGAGCGAGCTTAGTGAGTTATGTACAACATAAGCTGGGCTATGAGATGTTTAGATCCTTGTTGAGAGGCGCTAACCGCGGTCAATGTTACGCATGGTGCGGGGAGAACTATGCCAGGACAAGCGCATCCCTTTCAGAGAGCTATCTCACTTTACCGACCACTGTGATCACTGATGTTGTGGCCGCGCTTGCAGATTGTAAGCCCGTCCATGTCTCATTGAAAATCAATGATGTTCGATGTGTCAGTCTGTCATCCAGTTGACATGTTTAGAAGAAAAAAAAAGGAAACAGCCCCTAGTTGCTTTATACGACTCAAAGCCATATCATTCACCGATGAGGCTTGATTGCATATATTACTCGATGTACATGTATACACCCTCTCTCTGTAAACACTCAAGCCCCTGAAGTACGCCCAAACGAGTAGCCTTCGCCCTCGTCGAGTCCAAAGTTAAAATCGTAACCGAGGTAACTGGAGCTGCCTTGAGTGCTTGAAAAAGCCTGGCTGTCAACGCTACTGAATGTCTCGGTCGCGCTCTCGAGTGATGTCGGCTTGATGTATGAGTGAACATCATCAAAGCCCATGGCTAAGCTGTCAGTCACATAGTCCAGCTGTGACAGCGTAATCGTATTTGTATCTTGATTGAAGTCTGCAGTGGTGTTGAAGTCCGGCTCTACTCTGAACGATCCCTGAGAAATGCCTTGTTCATCACTGAAGCTTGGTGCAGACATAAGCAAATCGGACGAAACATCGTCGAAGTTTGTGGTCGACTGCGAATCCAGCTCCATATTTATCAGGTTGGCATAGTTGCACACTGTCTCTCCATCGAGACTCGAGCCGTCCGCGGTACTTCTGCTCACACCCGGGTCACGGAGCCGAGAGAGACATTGTCCCTCACCATGTTGCCAGGCGTGATACCCAATCTGGTCCAGTGTTTCAATAAATATATCATGTTCGTCCAAGAGATCGCGTTCTCTGGACAGGCGGAAGGTCTCTGCGATGATGTGCGACCCGGCACCTTGACAGAAATCCCGGATACTCGTCAATGCTTCCGCAAAGACATGGCTCTTGACGTAAGGCGACTCAGGTTTCTCGGCCTCAGGGAAGAGAATGAACCAAATTTGATCCCACTTCTCTTCATGAGTGATCTTGCGTCCGGCTGCCCCCTGAATTCTTCGCTTTTGCTCAGCTGTCATAAAATGGACCTGACATCTACAGGTCTCGCAGGAAGCATGTTTAACGTGTCTATCACACTCAGTTCTGCTAGAAAATTGGTGATGGCATGACCGACAAGAATCTGCCTCGCCGTCGTGGTATCGTAAGAGGTGTTGCTTCACATAACTGGTTTTTGAAAGTCTGTAATGGAGACATCCACAAAAGTTCCAAGGGTACCTTTTGTAGAATGGGCATGCGAATCCGTAGGGAATTTCCATAGCCTTTGGTCTTTTGTGGTCTTGAGTTGGCGCCCCGGTTGGAGGTTTCAGTGGTGCGTCTTCTGAGTGTTTTATGCCGTCTCGTCGCCGCTTTTTTGGTTCAATACTGAGCTCAGAATTCCGGGAGTATTCTGAACCCAGCTTAACTACTTTGTCTTGGCCTGAATCTTCCACAGTTTTCCTTCCAGACAAATCTTCTTTCACATCATCGACACTTCTACAGTTCATCCCTTCTGACTCTTTGGCGGACAGACGCTTTTCTGTGTTGGTCTCGAGCTGGTTAGGGTATACAGTTGATTTCAACCTAGCGTAATCGGCTTTCACCTTGGGATTTTGCTGCAGGATTTCAAAGCTGATGAACTCAAGTTGCAAGACTTTGTATGCTCCAAGCTCGGAATCTTGATCTCGAGATGATAGACGAGAACGTGAGATCTCGCCAGTATGGAGAATTAGGCCGTCCAATTCCGGGTGAATAGCGCAGCATTTGAGGAACCATTGATGATCAAGAGTTACATTGTGTGCCTTGTATGTTGATACGCTCCAGTGAGGTTCAAAGTCCAACCAAAGCTTGTTGTGGCAGAGACTTTCCAAAAGGCCAGATGGATTGTGATTCTTATGGCTCGAGAATAGACTGGGCTCAAAGATGAAGTTGATGGAGGACGAAACCGAACTAGAAGACCTGGACAAGATACTTGAATTTTTCTGAGCGTCTAACTGGCTGTTAACTGTGTGTTTCTCACATAAAAAGCAGATATCAGGGGCAATGGAACTATCTTTGGTTGCGGTCACCTCCAGTCTCCAATGAGGCACCAAGTTGGCTCCAGGCCATTGTCCGAGTTCGCCCATGTGGACCAAGTCCGGAGGATCTGAAGCCAGGAACAAGACTGTCGCTGCAGGCTTTGCTAGGTCGGGAGCGAACAATTTCACTGCTGTATTATGCTCCGAAACCGATCGCCGCTGCTCAAGCTCCACCGTTGTGGAGTCGAGAGGTTCTCCCCCGCTAGTGGGGACCACCGGCACAGAATGCCGGAGTGGTTGCTCTAGAAAACCAATTAGTTCGATGGACTCGCTATGTCGCCTACTCTTTTATATCAAGCTTATTGTGTCCATGGTCTATATAAATAACCGATGTACTATTCTTCTTGGCCTTCTGACTCACCTTGACGCCCTGGACTCATGCTTGTCTTGATGAAACTTTCCAGAAAGTTGTGGGATTGGGTGCAGGTGTACAATATCTAGCACTGCTTTTCGGGTTTATTCTCGAATAAACTCGACTATCAAAAAAATACACAATATTTATGACAATGATATTTGTCGAAAGCCGGATTTCGATTTGTTATGATTAAGACTGGGAAAGAATATCATGGAAAAGGTGACACGTCACGCTGGTGTTGAGGCGGACTGTGTGTGTGGTTATCGGCTCACCCAATGCAAAACCAGTGGCATCCAACCAAACAATCTGTCCATCAGCTGGCATCATGCGTGTCACGATCTGGCCCTAACAATCATTGCTCTAGCTACTGCACCCAGGTTGATGCACAAGATGGTATCTTTCTCCTAGTTCATAGATGAGATTTTATTTACATCATTGGTCAGAACCTGTACATAACCAAGCAATTATATGTTGAACTTCGTCACATCTGATGCCTCACATTACGGTGCCTGTATTGCAAGTTCCCGTGAATCGCCTCATTTCCAGGCCGTTGAGGAGGCCCAATACATTTCACCTCGTGGTACTGGTTACATTCGCTTCCTCGTCACGCACTCCGCCTTATAAGATGAAAACAATACTTGGCTGGATCTAGAATAAGGCCAAAGAGCAAAATACTGGATTATGATTGTTTTTGTGATTAAGTCCCAGAGATCATTCGCCATATTTACTCCGCAATTGTCGCCTATAGTGCCATACATATATCAAAAGGATCATTCTCCGAAAAAGCAACGAAGTTCAGCGCAGCGGTAGCCAATTTGGTGAAATTAGAAGTTATCAACCTTCTCTAGAAGGCGCCCTTATTTATTTGTTCGCCCGGCTTTAGCTCATTCCGGTTCGTCTGTTGATGCTTCGTCAACTCTCGCAAACATATCTTTGATACCTGTATCCAGATCGCCGATCTCATCAGCATTTGCGCCCTTCGAAGTGCTGGCTCGCTCCACCGATCCTTCACCTGATACCGGCCCGAGAACTTGTGTTTGAACCGCCTCGACTCTATATAGAACTTGACGCGGCGGTCCTTTGCAGTGTGGTACACTCCGCATTGTATCGTTATAGTCTCTTTTTGGCATCTTCGACGGCAGGATTGCGGATTCTACCCGCTGGGGTATCCTTTCGTTCTGCCTGCCAATCTCGCGGCGTGCAGTCGGTGTGAGTCGTGTCTATCACGGGAAAAATGAGCCCCTGATAGGGGCCTGAGAAGCTCTGTAATAGTGGTGTATTGATATGATCTATGAAGGTGAAGGCGATCAAGTGAAGTATATATATGGTAATCGCCAGGGGCCGAGTACGCCGCCCACTTTCCGGGCTTATTTGGGTCTAGGAGCGCTATGTAGATTATTTTTAGTACAAAATACCATAATATAGCCCCTATTTTTATAAATAAAGCTATTATAAGTCTATAGTAATATATAAAAACGGTATTTTTTAGTATTTTTTTTTTTTTTTTTTGAAAATATATTTTAACGTATTTTTTTTTTATTAAACGTTTAAAGCGCTATTTTTTTATAGTTTTAAGGGCTTTTTATATTTAGTTTTAAAAATCTATAATATATTTTAAAAATTTATAATATATTTTAAATATAATTTTTTACTATAACAGCTTCGTGGAACATGGTGTTAAAGGGTGTAGGTATATATGTTAATATTACGTATATTAATAATATAAAAAAGAGAGTGTAAGGGCAGGGCCTTATACATAAAAGCATTTATTATATAGATGTGTAGGGCCCTGGCTGTTATTTTATCTAATCTAATCAGCTTATCTAATCTATATCCACCCCTAGTGGGGCTGCCGCCCATGTGGGTGTGTGTTATTTCGAAAATAAATAAAATAAATTTTTTTAGTAAAAAAGCTTTAATATTTTATATTTTTTGGTAATTTATTAATTATATATTTATTTTTTTAAAGCTTTAAAAAGTTACATTTTATTGAATATATTTAAAAAAAAAAAAAAATTATGCGTTCTTTTTTTAAAGTTTTAAAAAAATATATTTTATTAAATATATTTTTATTTTTTTTAATTTTTTAAACGTAATTTTTAAATATTATTAAATATAATATAATATATTAATAATAATATTTTAGTTAATATAGTTTTAAAAATATTTATTTTGTAATAAAATTTTTTATCAATATAAAAAAATATTAAATAAATATATATAAAAATAATAGCTATTTATTAAAAATATACTATAATAATTTAATAATTTAAAAATTATTTAAATTTATAATTATTATAAAAAAAATAAACCTTTAATAAAAATTTAAAAAGTTTTATAATAATAATATATTAATATAATTTATAAAAATAAAAGTAATTAAATAAAATATATATATAATAATTATTAAAAGTTAAATATATTATTTATTTTTTAAATTTATTTAAATTTAAAAATACTATATGAACTATTTTTAATATAAAATATTATAATATAATTTTTATTTTTATAAATAAAGCTATTGTAAATTTATAATAATATATAAAAACGGTATTTTTTAGTATTTTTTTTTTTGAAAATATATTTTAATATATTTTTTTTTACTAAACGTTTAAAGCGCTATTTTTTTATAACTTTAAAAAATTTTTATATTTAGTTTTAAAAATTTATAATATATTTTAAATATAATTTTTTATTATAATAGCTTTAAAAATAAATAAAACAAATCTTTTTAATAAAAAAACTTTAATATTTTATATTTTTTAATAATTTATTAATTATATAATTTATCGATTTTATAATATATAAATTTTTTTTAAAAATAAATTATACGCTTTTTTTTTAAAAAACTTTAAAAAATTATATTTTATTAAATATATTTTTTTAGTAAAATTCGTTTTTTTTAAAAGCATTTTTTATATTATATTATTTTTTAAATAAAATATATAATTATTTATATTTTATTTAAAAAATATTAGTATATTTTTTTAAAAAAAGCTATATATTTACTTTTTTAAAACTTTAAAAAATTATATTTTATTAAATATATTTCCCGAAAAAAAAAGAAATTATATATATATATATATTTAAAGCTTTAAGGAGATATATTTTATTAAATATATATATATTTTTTTTTTACTCTTCGAGCGCAATTTTTAAATATTATTAAATATAATATAATATATTAATAATAATATTTTAATTAATATAGTTTTAAAAATATTTATTTCGTAGTAAAATTTTTTAACATATCTATTTTATAGCAAAATTTTCTATTAATATAAAAAAATGCTAAATAAATATATATAAAAATAATAACCATTTATTAAAAATATACTATCATAATTTAATAATTAAAAGGTTATTCAAATTTATAACTATTACAAAAAAAAATAAACCTTTGATAGAGGCTTAAGAAGCTCTGTAATAGTAGTGTATTGATATAATCTATAAAAGTAAGGGCGATCAAGTGAGGTATATATATAGTAATCGCCAAGGGCCAAGTACGCCGCCCACTCTCCGGGCCTACTCGGGTCCAGGAGCGCCACGCAGATCATTTCTAGTACAGAATACCGTGACAGTATCTGCATTGCCGCGGGGGACACGAGTCTATCATTGCCTGCGCCATCCGGAAGAGTTTGCACTCTGCGAATGCTGGGTTCGGGCTTAACCTCGGACTCTAGGACCAAGCGCGTGCTACGTTCTATGTCCTTTTCAACTATGTTGCCCATAGTCCACTGCCTCAATTTCTTGACGCTTTGTGGGAAAAAATTCTTCGGTTCAGAGCGGGTATGGAAGGCTTCTCTGACATCAATGAACTCCCTAATGTAAGTCGGTAAGCGGGCATAAAACGGTCCTGACTTGCCCATCGTGACGCTGCCGCCGATGGTGGCAGGCAGAGTAGGGAGTATTATGTCCCGTGCCCACTGGAGAGATAGGTTGTGGTGCTCGATAGGTAGCCTCTGGTTGATGATGGTTTTATCTTGCCCGAGCCGAAACAGTTCTTCTGCCAGCCCTCGTTGAGAATTGTTGGCTGTGAGAATAAGGAGTTTCGATAAACAGGTTCGGAGATACCCACCCTGATCGCCTTGGACAGAGTTCTGTAAGCATGAAAGTTCTTCAAGCAGCTGATACGGGTTTTGAGATCGAACGATCAAGTGTTTCAAGCATAAGACTTGGGTATCATAATCTCCCAGATCCTTTGCGATGACCAAAGCCATCTGAACGGCATTTTCCCACTCTCGGGACGCCAATGGGACTTGCCGTGTAGGCTTTTCGGATCGAAGAGGGACGTAGATCGGGACATGAACCCCGTCGCCTTGCCGGATCTGCATCCCGGGGTATAAATCGAGAAACTTTGAAGGACGAAAAGGGGTGGTCATGGGTACAACAGCTGATTACTGCCGCCTTTGCGACAAGCCATCTCGCAAACGAGCGACTCTTCATAGCCTCGGAATCTTCGTCCATCAAAGACGCGACAAGCCTTTCTCCATGCTTAAGGCAGGTTTGAAAGTACTGCAGCGAAGTCTTCTCAAAGTCGCTTTCCAGTATCAAAAATGATATGATGTCCAGCAGAGCCAGAGTTGTCGATTCGTCATAGCCCACAGTTTCCGAGTCGTAATCAAGTGTTTCCATGATCTCATCAACGGATCCGGTGTTAAAGAAGGCATCAAAAGCTTGGTCCCGTCCGAATGCTTTCTTGAAAGCTGTGAAGATGTCTCGGAAGTCCCAAAACCCGCCCCTCTGAGGTAAGACGGTGCTAGACGAGAGTCCAATCGGTCCACTGCTTAGCCACGTTCTTAGCCTCTCTCAGTTGCGGGGATTGAATCTCTAAAGTGTGACCCAAATATCCGATCAGGCGAAATATGACAGTAAGTATCTGTATCTTAATTCCCGATTGAGTTAGGAAACACCGAATACGAAAATTTGGACCTTGTGTACATCTCACCTCAGTAGAGCCCAGCTCTGCATGAGCTTCAAGAAGGGCCAGTGCCTTGTCAATCTCTCGCACCGCCTCCTCGGTACAATCTCTCCCAGGAAGCATCGCCATCAAGACCAGCAGGTTCCAGATCTGTGCAAGCAGAACCTGATTCGTCTGTGCTGCTTCGTTTTTGACATCTTCAAACAGGCGGGTTAGTCTTAGTACATCGAAGGACCGGCAGTCACCCATTTCAAACAGCAGTTGAGCGGAAAATACGAAGAAGTAAGGATCACTCAACCAATCGGCAAGATTCTGCTTGAGAAACTCTTGAGCGGCTCCGTAACATCCTAGTCTTCTTAGTCGGCCGGCTTCCTCGAGTTCCTGGTCGATCTCCTTGGTTATTCCCAGCTTCATCTTGACAGTTACGCTCTTGGACATGTCAGGTGTCCAAACAGCGTCAACTTGATGCGCCTGGGCCAGCCCAGCAGTCTGATCAACATTGTTGGTTGTTTATCGTCCGGGTGAATTTCTTAAAGGGGCGCGTGGCACTGGTGCAACCTGATTTATTTGTCGGGTGTAAGAGTAATATTTATGATACACATCGTCGAAGCGACTGCTACGGCCGAAGTCCTGCCTTCGTTCGCCTGTGGCATTGCGAGCATCTCGTGTTTGGAAGTCCATTTTCCAATGTATAAGAGAAACGGTACCAGCCTTGTTCATACCTAATAAGAGGGAAACGACGCTAGTTCTGGAGGTGAACGTTCAACGAATTTAACCTTAGCGAACAAGGCTAGCAAGGCTAGGGCCCCCAACCTCGAATGGATGCTAGAGAACATCCTAGCATAGACGAGATCCATACTTTCTCGTATGTGACTGCATGGCAGGTCAATTGTATGCTCTGATTGGCGGCGCAGCGCCAGGGGCTGCTTCAAGTGGCACTAATATTGAGCTGGTTTGCAATGTAACCCCAGTTGATAACCTAAGAAAATCACGCACGAGCGGGATCACGGTCGTTCCCTCATCTGCATCCTCTTCTCGTGCTTCACCTCTGTTCCGCACAGCTAGATCCGCGGAGCCTCAAGCCGATAGCCCTCCACACTCAATGGGGTGAAACGATGGAGCCGGAATTTCGCAGGCTAGTTCGACGCAAAAGGCCGAAAGGGCGAGGCTATGGACCGAGCGACTTCGAAATATTCGAGCGCTTTGGCGTCAGTGCCGGTCACAGAGAGCTTGGTGAAGTCAAGATTACTACCAGCATTGACTTCGAAGAGTCGCAATGGGGTCTGATAGGCACTGACACACCAGGCGCCATCATTCACATGAGTATCAGCTTCACTCAGCCCGAGGACTGCAAGCTAGAGACAGCGACCATCTTGGTGACGCTAGAGTCGCCGGACGAGATTCATAGTAAAGAAGAGCTGGGCGCGCTTAGGCGGCAACCCGGCCTTCTCCCGGTCATGCCCTCCCGGATCCAATTTACGCATTTTGGGCCGGTGTACGTACCAGGAAAAGAGACAGAAGTAGATGTCTCGCGTAATATAAGCGGGACTCCATCTTTTGGGTATGGCGGAGCTTCTTTGGGCGGCCTGGGAGTTGATCAGCAAAAATCTTACAAGTATCGCAATCGCTGGGTGTTTTCAGGTCAGCGGCCGGGGGGCGATGAGCACTCTGCCTCAGAAGGTTACAATGGTTTTTGCAAGAGTATAGTACGATTCGCCGTCGAATCATCAACCCGAGTTTCATGCTGCCTTTAGGCTTATCCATGACCCAAGACCCTTTTTCATCAGGGTGGAGATAAAGGGGAAGCTTGAACAGAGGTTGCAACGCGCGAAACAGAAATTCCAAAAACTGAAGTACGGATTCTACGGGAATGCGCCTCACCGCTCCATGCTTACGCTAGTCGATTTCGCTGGAGTCGAGTTGCCAAAGAGACAATTAATAACGGAGGCCAAAAATTTACCCGAAAAGATGGCGAAGAGAACTGGCGTTGTGGAGGTCGTATAGGAATTGAAGAGGGAAGATGATGAAGCAAAGGAGGAAGGAGAAGAGGACGACGACGGCGAGTAAGAGGAAGGAGAGGAGGATACTGATTCTCTCCGGTAGGTTAAACCAATTCCAAAGAAGAGATCGTCTCAGAAAACACGGAAGAATACGCCGGAAGTTCCAACCCTCAGTAAGATAAAAAGGGTACATGATTCTTTATCGGCAAGCGCGATTAGCAAAAAGGAAACATGGGTGTCATCTACAACTCTTGTAGATGATGATAGCCAGGGCGGTCAGGACTACGATGAGAATAGTTATACAGCCAACCCTGAGCAAGGAGAGCCCAAGGAGAACAAGAGAGACGCTGCGCACGATCCCGAAGATTTGAACTTTCTTCTCCTTATGAGACTTTTTTTTCACCTATCTGTTTCTCCAAACAGGATTTAGCACCTCCAGAAAGAAGAAAAGAACACACTAATTCCCTACTTCAAACAGGGAGGGTTGAGTGCTATAGATAGTAGCATGGTATAGAAGGTCAAAGCGAGGATATCTTCGTCCCTGGGAGTGATAACCACGATATCATGTAAAATGAATACCTTCAAAAAGACAACCCTAATAAATAATTGGTACATGATATTATTTGAAATCTTCAATCTTATTACCAGCTCGGCAGAGTAGTCACATCAAGACTCACATGGTCACAATTCCTCCCAACTTCTAGAGACATTTCCCAGTTATCTCTAATTCCCACCATAATATACAGAACCCGGCAAGATGAAGCATGACCGAAGTGCCATTCGGTATGACCATTGACCCAGCCCAATCTTTCAAGCCCCAGCTCTCTGTCTCTCCATCGGTACCGACATCCAAGGGCTCAAGAGGCCACCGCGTGAGGAGAATGTTCTTCAGTCACCCACCGACCCTTAAAAGAATGAAAAAACAAACTTTTGATGAAAAAACCGCCTAAGCTACATCATAAAAGCATCAGTTACCCTACTTCTTCCTATAAGGTTCCTTAGTGCTCCTCATAGCACCATCACTACTTAAGCGTGTAAGCCGACATCAAAGTATATAAAATCAGTGTACAGACTGGTACCATTAGTGAAGTAGCTACGGTCTAGTATGTAAGAACTCACGTTTGGTGCGTTATACTTTCCCCCGAGCTTAGCGTCGGCGGCCTTCACTTCGAGTCCTGCTTTTTATCTTTTTTTTCACCTGACCACCATCTGCCCCCACCCCCCTTTTTCCTTTCCTTATTCCTTTGAACTGAACATTGAAGTTGTGAAAGAATAGATTTAACTTAGGTTGACTCTTCTTCTTTGCTCTGTTTTTTCATATTTCATCAATAAGCACCGCCAACGGTCTTGCAACAATGTCTGTATAAATTCCCAACTCCATGATGTTTATGCTTCACGATTCGAGGAATAGAGTATGATAAAGAGATAACTGAAATGACATATTCAATGCTTGTTCTATGTAGGATAAGAAAAGCTCCAAGCTTACAATTTAGGAATTCTGGACTCTCAACAGCGAGGGGGTCTTTGTTCTTGTGTTGGAAACCATACACATCCACGAATACATGGTGCCCCATATCTGCTTGAGTGCTAATGTATGCATGATGCATTCGGTTCTACCGAGCAAGATATGGGATATGATGAGAGGCAGTCTACCAAAACAATAATTTCATAGACTGCAAGAAGACAGGAAAGACCTCAAAACTGAAAGGGTATCTCAACATTTCTCTACTTTAGATAAAAGGCACCCTCATAGCGGTGCACCGCATCCTACAGAACGGGATGCGCGAGAAAAAGATTATCTAGAATGGTTATACGAGAGACAAACATCCTGAAAACGCCAACCAATGCATCCATGCAGATGTCCCCAAATAGAAAATAAGGGGGGTTAAGGGAGGGAATATGAAGCCGCCCAACATATTTTCCCTATGCCTGTTTATTTACTTCCTTTAATCAACCCCCTCAACCCATATAAAAACCCCGATATCTACCCCAAAACAAAAGACGAAAAAAATCTCTCCATCACTGTAGTTTCATTATGCGCTTCGCGTTCTCGTACACCATCCACGTGATACTAAGCGCGGGGGCAACTTTCAGCAGATTCGGCATCAGTCCTTTGTAAAGACCTCGGACACCCTCATTTTTGACCGTCTTCTGGGCCACATCCCAGATGCCGGCGTATCGTGCAGGATGCATGCTGGTACCTTGCGTCTGAAGTCGCGTGCGAAGAACGTTAAGGGGATAGACGACTGTGGCGCCAAAAGCCCCCGATGAGGCCCCCATGATGCCCGTGACGAACGTGCTGGGGAGAGCGTCTTCCTCGTGGCATCCCGTGGATTTCGCCTTGTATGTGATATACGTAGTCTTGAGTAACTCGAATGTTCCCATGTCCATGGCCGAGTACGGGAACATGCCAATCAGACCCATGGTGACACCTCGATATGCTGCCTTAAAACCGCCTTCTGCAATCATCTTGCGCATGGTCTGGATCAAAAGCTCATTACCTCGGGGACCGCCAGAAACATATTCTGACTGCAATCTGTTGACTGTGTGAGCAAATGAGAGACAGCCACTAGCATTCGACATTCCTCACCGAAATTTGAGCGTATCAAGAGGGTAGACGCAAAATCTAATAAGGGCAATGAGTTAGTATCCGTCGCTCTTGTGCTCAAACCCAGTCACACTTACTGCGAAACCATGCCTGCAACACCACCAGCAACAAACTTGGAGTAAGGGTTCATGCGTTGCGGGTCATTATGTCCTTCAAGACCAGCCAAAGTCTTCTTGGCAGCTTCATAGGCTCCAAACTAAAAGAGCGACTTAAGTCAAATTCGGATTGGAAGAGGGAAAGAAGTACGCACGCGAATAGCAGTTTCAGGCATGATCTTGACTACGTTGAGACCGTTGCCTATATTCAAAAATGCGTTAGGATGTACGACATGATGTTTTCAGTCATGCTTGCTTACCAGCGAAAAAGCTTCTCATGCCTCCAGCCTTGTAGAGGTCTTTCAATGCCGTGACCAGAGGGCGGCCGGTATTCTTAATGGCCTGAATGGGCCTGCCCTTCTTGGCAGCATCGAGGGCGTGGTTGGCGTCCGTCTTGGTACTGACCAGAAGGTAGACTTTGAGCCGGTCGAGTGGAGCCGTGGCAGTACGAGATACGCCTCCCGCGATGGCACCGGCGATGAAGTAGCCTGGATCGGGGAGGTAGTTCATCAGCAGGGTTCTCTTCTTGACCTTATCACATATTTCAGGTTCATCATCAATCTGGGAGTCTTTAGAAGTGGAAAAGTCAGCGGAAATTTCTCCTCGCACCGCGTCAGATGTGGTCCGGGCCGGTTTGGACGGAACGGCGGGAGTTGACGACGAATTGGCTGTGTCCTCGATCGATAGGGCCGGTGTCGCCGATTGGTGGGCCGGGCTCTCATCTTCAGGAAATGACGCAGATGACGAGGTAGAGGACGGAGGGGAGGATGACGATTGCTTGACTGGAAAGGCATATCTCATGACTGAATCGATGAGGGATAGAAAGAAGTCTGTAGCCGTACCTATTCCCTGAAGGGATTTCTCGCTGACAACCGATTCACCCTCCGCAGTCAGAGTCAGGATTTCCGAATAGAAAGTAAAAACAGCACGCAGTGTCGTTGCTGAATCTGTGTTGGGCATGAAAAGCAAAAAATTACTATAGCATGAATCGTAGTCAGCCAGTGTCTAATCTGATCTTATCCCACTGAAATACAAGCGGCATAGAAGGATGTCCCGCCAGAAGTGAATCGGTTGCAAAGAAAAGTGACTTACCACCACTCCTCGTAAGTGATGAAGCCATCACTGTTGTGATCAATATTCTCGAAGAACTTGTCGAGTCTGCGTTGAGGCACAGCCAGGCCTTGCTTGTGGATGGCAGCGCGAAGTTCGTCGGGATCGAGCTTGCCGTTGTGGTCTCGGTCTATGGATCGGAAAAGATGGAATAGATGGCGCTCGGCGGCTTCAACCCAAACACGGAACTCTGAGTGTGGACGGTTGTGTTAGATATATGCTGGTTTGGACATCGCAAGTAGGAAGTAGGCAGTTTAGTGTAGGTAGGTATATACAGACCTTCGTACTGGATCTTGCCGTCGCCATTGGTGTCTACGACATTGATTATATTCTTGAGCATCTGATCGGCATTCTTCATGGCTGGACATGGAGGTTAGTATCTAGCCAGGGCTTCTTAGGTGGGGGGCTCACGATGGTCGATCTTCTTGAGGCCTCGTTGCAACCCCTTCCAATCCAGCTCGCCCTTGCCCTGGTAGTCAAGCTGCCTCCACAGGCGCTCGACTCTCGCATCGCGCTCATTCTGCGACTCGGTCATCTCCATCTCGATCTCGGTGACGACGTCGGGGAGCTTCATGCTGTGGATGAGTACTGCTCATGACAAGCACCACAACAAGCGCGGATGGTGAGGGAGGACCTGATTAGGGGCTATGATTCGAGCATGGTTCTGCACTGCTATCGTGTCAAAGAGCACGGGAATTGGAATAGTTGTAGCGATCGAAAAAAAGACTTCAATGCGCGAGGAGACTTGAATGCTCGGCTCATTCAAAGATTGAACTGCTGGAGATGGTGAAGACGGGGATGGACAAGGATTCAAGGTCATTCGACAAGTACGTACCAGGTATGTACGCAGTTTCGCTGTGGAGAGCCTCAAAACCAATTGAAGATACTTGTCCGATAAGCGATAAGCGATAGGCGACTCTCGGGTCTTGTGAAGCACTATCATTGGCCGGTAAGCGTCATTTGTGCTCTCAGCTGGAGTATTCGGCTATCTACGTCATTGCATACTGTGCAGCATGCGCCTTTTATGGCCATATGTACTTGTAAGCACAGTGCGAGAATATCGTACTTTTACATGGCTTACTTCTACAAAGCCGATAGCCCTTAACTGGAATCATCCAAAGTCCGATACAGGCATCTTGGGTCCGGGTGTTCGGTGTCGCGAAGTCGCCTCTGTATGAATAGAGGACCTCAGAGCACTAGGTCAGCAAAGGTTCCTCTGGCTCTGCTCTATATTCCATTATTCTATTCTATTCTTTTGCTCCAAAAGTCTTGAGTGCGTGTTGAAGACCGCCAGTTCAGCATTGCTGGATTGCGGTTGGAAACCCCATCCACCGACATGTCGAGCCGAGTCTAGATCAGCTGAATTCTCATATGAGACGAATTGGACAACAACACAAGTCGTCATGGCCGCCAACTACTGGGAGTCAACCCAACGACGACATTGGCAATTCTCCAAGGATGAACTCGCCCAGATGCGCGAGAAGCTCGAAGAAAGCGAGCAGAGTTTGGTGCAGATGTATGGCTTGCCACAGCAGCGACATCTAAGCATCTACTTCAACTCACGTAAGAAGAGCTGAGACACGAGATCAATCTAATGCCATAGAACTTTCACTGACACTGCCTCTGCTTGCCAGAGCTAAATAGACTTGGAAAGCGACTAGGAGCGAGACAACAGGCCCTCGCAACGGCTCAGATCTACCTCAAGCGTTTCTATTGCAAAGTCGAGATCCGTCGTACGAACCCCTACCTCGTCATCACTACGGCGCTATACCTAGCTTGCAAGATGGAGGAAAGCCCGCAACATATCCGGCTCGTTGTGTCGGAGGCGCGATCGCTATGGCCTGGTACGAAAGACCCCAGATCTTGAGGCGCAGATGTCGCACGAAGGCTAATTGGGGTCATTAATTTGGTTATTAAGCAGACTTTGTCTCTCTCGATGTCTCCCGTCTCGGCGAATGCGAATTTTACATGATATCTGAGATGCACTCACAGCTGATCGTTCACCATCCCTATCGCACCCTCACAAAGCTACAGGGCGACTTCCTCTTATCCCAAGATGAAATCAATCTGGCTGTGCAAATCATCAACGACCACTACATGACCGACCTCCCGCTCCTCTATCCACCGTACGTCGTCGCTCTAACCGCGATCCTGCTAGCTCTCGTCCTGCGCCCAAACACTACACCAGGGAGTGCCGGCGCAAACCTGGCTACCGCAGCCGCCACGGCGCTGGCACAAGCGCAGAGCAGAAACGCTGGGAGTACTGTTGGCCAGACTACACAGGGTGCCAGCTCTGAAAAGGACAAGCAGCAAGAGGCGCGCGTGAGCAAAGTACAGCGGTTCGCGGCTTTCCTCGCAGAGAGCAACGTCGATATCGAGGGCATGGTCGACTGCACGCAGGAGCTGATATCGTTTTATGAGTGTCATGAGCAGTATAATGACAAGAACACTCGGGAGCAAATCAGCCGCTTCATCAAGGCCAGGGGCTTAGACAAGCACTAGCCATGCTTGAACCATGGTCGTTGAATCACAGTCCCAATGGAACGAATGGACGAAAGTACATTTACTACAATGTGTTTACAGTACAGCGGTTCTGTTGCTCGAACGTCATCGAATCTGAAATTGAGTAGCTGAGGTATGAAGTCAAGGGCATTAATTATCAACTATTCCACGACTTGATGCTATCTCAGACATTCTTGGTAGGTATGCAACTGAACGTAGGTAGGGAAGGATGGAAAATCATGCGTTCATGAACTCCATGTGATGCTAGATAAACTTGTTGCGTGGCGGAATGAATTACATATACCCACGTGTTGACCTCTTAGACTTGACTTAACTCACTGACCTTGAAGGCGTGCGATTTGTATATGTGCTATCGTGTCAATGAGAAATGGCGGCATTGCAGATTCATGACGGTTCCTTAACCTCAGACCGATCGAGTCCCAAAGCCAAGACATGCGAGCGTAAGCGGCAACGCACGACTCAGTCCCTTACATCGGGCCTCCCCAATTCGAACCCAACAAGGACTGCAACTAATGCAAGAACTATCTCTTAAGGTGCCATCTCGGCTACAATTTTGCCAAGCCCGACATGCAGGGATTCCGCCCAATCAAATCGCCTGCTCAAAGGATTTCTCAAGATTTGATTGGCTAATCGGTGTCACTTCGTACCTGTAGCTGAGATGGCACCTTAAGAGATAGTACCGTAAGCCAGTAGCCCTTGCCTTGGGTCTATCTCGATTCTCTCTCTGCCCACTATGGCGTGATGAGGACGCACTTGAGGCAACCAGTGCAACCCAACTTTCCGCCGCCTTTTGCGGGTTAAGATGTATCACCGATCAAATAAACTACTCCAAACATTCTCAGGTGAGGCGAGTGGAGTATCAGGTATGCTTGTGATACTCCAACTAGAGATTCAGGTAATTAATAAAGGAATCTATAATCGTGATCTAGTGTATGTACTTAGGTCGGAAACTCTTCTGGTCCTTCACTCTTCGGAGTCTCCTTTCACGAGCATGTCGCAGTGGGGGCAGGTAATGCAGAACGGTTGTAGGGTAGGTTACATGGTAACGGGAGTGTGTGGCAGTGAAATGCCGGAGCAGCATGCCAGAAAGAGCAATGGCGGGAATGGAGGCCTGTCGTGCAGCCAAAGAAAACCGTAGCAGAAAGTTCTGCGAAAGGGTGTGTCTGTCTCACTAACATTACTGAATTACTACCCAACCTCTCATTAAGAAGCAGCTCATTGGGTCGTGGCCGGAACCCATGACTTCAGCCACACGCTACTTGCTTGAACTATGAAGCAATGCCCGTTTAGTAGGGTCTGGGTAGGGTCTGGGTAGGGTTCGGACAACGGCTCGTTTCTGGGGTAGGATCATCGCTTTCCAGCACGTTAAGGCCTCGAGGGTATAATAATAAGATGAGACTAATTGCGCATTTAGGAAAGATGGTAAAAATAGCCATAAATAGATTTGATGAGAAGGGAGCTCCTTTGTTGTCAACATTTGATGAGATATTTCTATGCAACCTACCTACTATGCGATAACTAGACTAAACCGGGTTTCTGAACGGGTCAAGTACTATCATGGCTATTCTGCTTCGTATTGCGCAAGCAGATCGACAATAGGATGGTGAAGGCGTAAGGGTGTGCCTTGAATGACTATGATAACGACAGGATAGAATCCTAGAGGACAGATTAGGTAAGCGGCTTGTGGTTCTATCCAGGGCCAACAGGGTATCCTCTATCTTAAGGGCGGTCATCGCCGTAGTATACTGGTTTTATCCTTAGATTGTCTTATTATGACAGGGCCATTTGGCGATCATCAATCCTCCTTAACGGCGAGCCAAGGCAAGACTCGTGAACGACCGAATTTGCCGCTTTCGTCACACGACTGCGGGGCGCAGCATCATACCTACCTATTGGTGTTTGGCCGATAACGGGCGCTCGGGATTGTCGAATCCCATCTGCAATGTTCACGCATGACGACGGTCCACTGGGCCAAGAGTTGGCATTCAGCCCTGGATTATCAGGGTCCTTTCGCGTTCCTGAACAGGTTTGAGAAACGATCCAGGCACACACTTCCGACCAAGAACAGAAAGAGGGGCAGGTTGCAGAGTGCATCTCATTACACAGGGCGGTAACGTGCGTTGTCAGTCGACCAGAGTACTAGCCATTCGATTGGGCCATGCGCCTCCAGTAGTGCGTCTTACCCGCAGCAAAGGCGGCTGTGGATAATTTGGTGAATAGACGCGGTCCGCCAAGGATGAGGCCGGCGAAGCAGTTCGGCCATATTTTTCAATCTGATAGGATCGCTTATTACATTGATTAATCATTCAATAACATTCGAGGTCGCCTTATCAGTAGCCAGTGAGACAAGATCTGATGTTTGTGGTTAAAAAATGCTGTAGGTGTTTGAAACACACCATGCCCGGTTTACGTGTTCGTTGACCTGTGAACTGAAACCTGCATCAAGATGGAATGCAGGAGATATGTAAACACGCCAAAGACGCACCTGATCAGAGTTGCATACATCTGCTTGCAGCCAGGAGTAATACTAGCATTCCCAATGCTCATTCTCACAACAAGGGGCAGATGCCGGGTAGGTGTAGTGCAGGCGAGGGAGGGTTCTCCCGTCGCCTAGAATGTACGATATGTGAATCCTCTTAGTAAATGGAGAGAAGTCACAAATCGTTTGCGGTACAAGTTCTTCGCACCATATCCACTTCCAGTGTTACGGTTGCTTCCTCGGGCATATTGGAACCGTAAAGGCCCGGAAACGGTGAGTAGCGGTATGCTCCAGTATTGCGTAGGTTAGGCTTGCTTGGCACAGTGTCGATACGGGCCACCGTGCTCGACATAGCGCGACTGCCGTGTATCTAGGTTGTATTGCAGCAACCCAGAACACCGGCCGACGTCCGAGCAGGGGCTGGGACTTGTCCTTGCTTCACGCCTGCATTATGCGGAGACGAGGTAAATTGCGACACATCTTGCCAATCTCAACACTTATAACACTCGCTTTGGGTGATTATCACTCACATATCAATTACAGATCTAGGAAAAGTTCGGGATATAATGGAAGGGCGCTTCTCTTTGCCTGAGTATAATATTGTGACCAGACACAGGCCCATCTGCTGCCAAGGAATAGGCTTTTGTCAATCATCAGATAACAGGCGATCTAAGTGTCAGACCATCTCTGTTCTTGACATCTCAAGATCGGGAGTATCTGACGGGGCAAGTGTGTACCTCAGTCGCATAAGGGGATGTAAGATATGAAGTTAAACCGTAGGGGTGCCATCTTTCATGCGGTCCTCGCTACCCAAGTTGGAATAGGGGGGCGACGCAGCCAGGGATGGGTGAGAAATCTGGGGGTCACAATGGACAGTCTGACTTGGCGGCAAGGAGGCGGAAACTCACCGTTCATTTCACCATTATAGCGCTCCGTATCATCGTAAGGTTCCGATAAAGCCAACTAGTCAGTGCTTGCTTACAGTACACAAACAAACAAACATCGAAATTTCGCGTTCTCCTTCTGTTACTTACAGTATAGATAGAGATTCACCAATGCAGGTGATAGAGGTCTTGATACTATTTGGATGATAGGGCTGCTTTCGGACCGGTGACGAAAAGGCACCAACCTCTCGAGAGATTCCTTCGACGCATTCACAATTGGACGCAGAAGAGATGCCGCTGGAAGGATCTAGGGCTCCGCTTACCTATGAATCAATCGGTTTGTGAAGGGACAAATGGATTGTTGACAATGCGAGTGTTTCCTATTTGTTATTGCGGTGCAGAGAAGGCGAAAGACGGTGTGTAGCTCGCAACACTGTGTGGAGGCGGGTATCGGCCAAGACAATGGCTGTAGCAACGCCACACAGGTGCGGATGACAAGGTATGACCTAGCGGTCTTACAGCCGGCCAATGGCAGAACAAGACAGTGGTGGCAAAAACTGTGTGATTGGACAGAGACAGGGCGGTGATGCAGCAGGCTAATGCAGCTCGCTATACTCCCTTCGGACAAGATTGGGACACCAGGGCCCCCGGCTGCGTGCTAGTGGCTCCACTGATGGATGCCTGGCCAGTGCGTGCTGTGGAGGGCTTGCCAGGCATGCGGCCAATCAAGAGAGATGACAGAACAGCGAGAGCCACTGGTTAAGCTGGCCACCCTCCTTTACACCCCACAGCGTTCAACAAAATCCTTCGCCCTCTCCGGACTGCTATCTCCCTCCTCTCCTGTTGTTCTATCGATCCTACCACACAAACATATCACATACCACCGCCACCTCCTCATTCCATCTCTCCCGGCCAACACCACACTACACACCACCACCACTCTTATCACCGCATTCCATCATCCACGCTCTACCACTATCATCATAGCATCTGTTCATCATCTATTCTCTATACAGAATTAAACGAAAAGAAGAAAAAAATAAAAGAACCAAAAAGGATCCAACGTCTCTTTGAGCCTCAACTATTTCGAATCCTAGACCTCATTGTTGCTGGTTACAATCATCCAAGGCTGAAATTAATACCGCAAAAAGCTCCGACCATAGCCCACTCGAGGACCCCAACAACCATCTCAACCACCAACGCATTCCCTCTGTCCAACCACCAACCAACGGCGACGTCCACTAAATAAGTATTATTTCGTAACCAAGGACCAAACTTCGTAATGTCTGCATACTACAACTTCAACCACCACAGCCATCACCAACCAACGGCTGCCGCACCTGGAGCAGTCTCCCACAGTCATCATGGCGGCCGTAATCGGAGAGCACCCAGGCTGTCCGTATCTCAGAACCCTCAAAAACAGTTTCGCGGCGTCAAGAGCATGAAGGAGCTGTCTGAGTCGGCATCTGTTGTGGCTTTCCGTTCACAATTTGAGGCCAGCCGATCCTTCGATCTCGAAGACGATATGGAGTTCTGCCCCAAGCTGTTGACAGAGAGCGATGTGAGTACACACGACACCCTAGTTCTCTAACCCCAAGTGGCGACGATGGTGATTTGTGTCTGGGTGAACGTCGATTTTTTTTTGCAACCTCGGCCGCTGACCATGTCTTTCTCATCCATCCAGATGGTCTCCATTAGCAGTGCCTCTTCCGATCGTTCTTCGCTATCGAGCGGTTCGCCTAGTGCCTCCCCCACCCAACACCCCCAACAGGTTGCCACCAATTTTTCCCTCAACTCGACATCTCCAGCTTTTGTTCCTCCCTCATTCCAATCACAACATTCGAGTCTCAAGCTTCATCAACCCGCGGCCACACGGGCACGTAATGCCATTCCCATTATCAACCCCGCCAGCGGCTTGACCATGTCGAGCCCGCCACCGTCTGTATCTCCTGCCAGGATGCACCACCACATCGGACGACGATGGTAGATCGTCTTCTCGCTTCCCTTACGAAGCCCGGAGATCGTGAAACACCTACCTTCGTCCAATCCGTGTTTTGTTGCTCTCGCGTTTCGTCCCTCTCAGCTGGTTCATCTTGGCGGGCACCGACACAGACATCAGGCATCGGCATCGACATCATCATCACTTTAATTTTCAACTCATGGCAGGGCTTGGCATCCGGACTGTGTCCTACCTCGGCTCCATTTCTTCCCCTGTATAAAAAACATAATTATTCGACATATCAGTGTTCATCGGCTTTTGTACGACGGGCACACTCTGCACCAAGATGATTCGATACCTTTTGCTTTTTCACATTCGGTTTGCGATGGGAAATACCAATACATTGCTCGGTGTTTGACCTCGAAAGATGGGGGCTGCTTGGGTTCATGAGACGGGCGCACGCACGCATATCGGCGGTTTTGCATTTTACTTTCATTGCATGGGTGTTCACGACAACACAAACGGAGTCTTCGGTTTTCATTTCGGGAGCGCGGTACGATCAAGAGTCATGATGGGTCATGACATCTGAAAAGTCAAAAGAATACCAATACACGTATAGAACGAGTGTTTGTGACGATTAGGGCGGCTTTGGTCTTGGTTCGATCCAAGTCGGCATTGCGGCGGTATCCTATAACGGGAGGCAAGGTGCAGGTGTTCAAATTATTCGGAAAGGTTTTTACATGGGAATATCCGGGTGAACAGAGAATCTCAATACAGCAATGGACATGGGTTGGGCACTTGTGGGTCGGGGGTCTTGTTTTTCCAATCGCAAGCCCCGAGACGGAGTTGTTTGGTCGCGCACGGTTTATTGCGGCCGCAAATAAAGGGTTGATATCAAATGTGTTCTACTGCCCAGCATCTTTTGATTCTCTGTATTATGGTGGCGGTGCATATGAACTATACACCGATCCATTTTCTACTTCAAACACATACTGCCTTCTGCTGAGTGAATGTATTATGCCGTAGTATGGACTTTGCCTTGGCCGAAGTAAGGCTCATGAGCTGAGAGGGAAATTTCTCAAAGGCGAGCCGACGTTTGATATGGTTTCTATATAAGCAAGGCATCTAGGGCATGACAGGTGAGTAATGGTTTCCCCCTTGCTATTGGCTATCCCCTAGTTACTCGTAATACCAGGAAAGCGCTCATCAAGTCTCGGGTCAGATGTCCGCCAGGGCTAGCTTACGTCAGAGAAGCAGGTCTCCATGCGTCTCTTATGTTATCTTGTACATATCACTCAGCTGTCCGGGAGCCCAATCCTTTCCCTGTACCTCTTTTGAGATATACCTCAGTGTACACGGCTGAGAGCTACACCCTGGTTAAAATTATCTAATGCCAGAGTACTGGTAACTGAAAAACTGGCATTAGCATATTACGGAACTTTTCTTATTAAAAGGGGTCTCCTAGGTGCTGTCATTTTAAGATTGATGAGGGCTGTCCATTATTCTAAAGAGGACAATATGTAGAGGCATGTGCAAGTATGGGGTATGGATATGTCACTTGGCGATATATGATCATTTTCGCCTCATATGCATCCCGAGAACTGATCATCTCACGGCACAGAGGGACCGTTTAGGCCTTCTGCTCCTACTTGTCACTCTTTCCCTTCTTCTTCTTGTTCTTGTTTCTCTTCTTCTTCTTCTTCTTCGTCTTCTCACCAGTTCCGTTCGTCTCCTTCTTGTCGCTCTTCTCCTCCTGTGTCTCCGTCTTGCTGTTCTCCATCTTGTCACCATTGAGATCTTGGGTCTTGTCGTCTTTCTTCTCCTTCATCTCAGTGTTGCCATTCTCCTTGGTCGTCTCAGTGTTACCATTGATCGCCGCCTTGCGGTTCTTCCCCTGGTGACCCTTCGGCTTCGCCTTCATCTCGACGTCGAGAACCTCGGGCCGCGACAGCCCCTTGCGAAACTCATCGCCGAAATCCCGATCCTTCTTAGTGACGTCGTAGTAATACCGAATGTCGTTGTCGGCGAACTTGGTTCCGTGGAGTCGAACCTCCGTGAGAGCGGCGAACTCGCCGACGAGACGAGCCTTGTTGAGAAGTGGAACTCCCTTAATGATCTGAAGAAGATCCTCGAAGTGCCGCTCCTTGAACTGGGCGTCCTCAGTCTCGAAGACCCGGCGAATGCGCAGCGATGCATATCGCGTCGCCATGTCGATAGTCTCGGGCGGCATCTCCAACAGCTGAGCTCGCTTCTCCGACTGTGCGGTCAGGTTCTTAGCGGAGATGACGTGGTTCTGCGTGTTCATCTTGATCTTCGTGATCATCTCCTCGCGGTTCGCGGCAGAGAGCTCGGCCCGGTGACTGGGGCTGCCAGGGTTGCGGAGGTCAGCGACGTGGCAGTCAGTGCAGACTCGGTTGTCCGAGAGCTTGATGACACGGAGGAAGCCGAAGTTGTCGCATTCGGAGCTCGGGAGGATGCAGAGCGGGTTGCCGGCACCTTGGCGGCGACTGCCGTCGGAGTTGTACTCACAGTCGCGGGGGATGCACCAGGGTTGGACATGGCCGCAGCGGTAGGTCACGTCGGAGATGATACGACACATGGTGGTGACTTTCTTTAGTGACTGACTGGTTTGCTGGCAAGGGCCCGAGAGTACCTAGACTTGTTTCTTTTTTGGTTAAAGGAGTATGGTATGTGAGGCAGCAGGTACGGCGAGGGAGGTGAAGATGTGATATTTGTAGCGAAGGTGAGAGGTAAGTAAGTATGTATGTGCAAACGCCGAGTGAGTGAGTGGAATTTTTCACAGACTTTCTAGATTGTTAACTGTGATTAAATAGAGATAGACGAGACCAGATGTGTTCCCAGCGGCCTGTGCTTTAAGGCGAAAGATAGCAACGTGTACTGTTTTTACTGCCTTGCTGTTATCCTTTGTGTAGGAATTCAGTATTCATGTATTATCATGGAACAATGCCTTTGTTGCGAGTAGCGGTATGCCCCAGGTATGCCCCAGGTTAATTGTCCCATTATTCCGTTCGGAATGACAAACCTGAGGGAAGTAGCTGCATAATTGAGACTGCCCAGCAGAGATTCCGTGAATGAACGCTCTCCTAAGCAGAAGTCTTTATCCTGTATACATCGGCTTGTTACAGGATGAGATATTGTTCAGGTATTCACGTGATTTTCTGGCCGAAACTTGCTTCTATATCGATTCAGTAATGCGACTTAATGTATAGAACTATCTAGAAATAGATGTTGTCTGAGCTGGATTTCATGAATCGCGATCAGTGATTGCTCTCACATTAGTATACATATCCGTTTGTTGTTCAATCTCAAGTTGATTTCACTCACAATCGCATTGTCACACACGCCATATATGACTGTGAGAGAACAGGCACAGACGTCAGTGTCCAATCCGGGACTTTCCCTGGGGCTATCGGGTTGTATTAGGAAGTACTGTGTCTCAATTTGATTATCTAATGCTGTTTCGATAGTATTTACAAACCTCTTTGTTCTTCTTGAACTAGAATCTCCAACACAGGGGAGAGCAACCCGAGAGAATTACACAGCAGCACCATGAAAACAAAGACTACAAGTAACAATATACCAACAGCTATTTTCTATCCTACTTACCTAGTTATTCGCAGTCAGAATCTGCTCAAAGAACATGGCGAACATAACATACACTGATATAAAAGTTAGTTCTACCTCGCAAAGCTGGGCGACAATTTCTCACAATGAATATCACGCACACCCCCACCGGCAAAATGAGAGCCTCGCTGGGCACTCAAACGACGATCTCTCGCGGTAATGAAACTACGAGGAGATATTGCTTTCCCCCCAGAAATCTGGTATTATATTACCAGAGACTACCTTCACAACCCCAGGGACGTTCTCAACCTGGCGAGGACATGTCGTACTATCTGGACAAACTTGGAGTTGCAGATCTATATCAAGGATGTATTATCTTATAAAGAGCAGTTTGAACGAGGGCACCTCCGGCATGTGAGCTGGCTTAACGCCAACATCTTCATCGAGCACGCGTATTCTTCCGGCCGCAGACCGTCATGGCCGGGCAAGTTCCCAGATGAGACGAACTGGCTGTACGGCGAGGAGATGCAAGCTGAACAGAGGAGCAACGAAAGACATATACGGCAGCATAGGGGACAACTGGACGATCTGGAATTCGAGCGCTACTACGGGGGTATCGAACGATCACTGAAGATGTATCCTGACACGACGGCGCCGTGTAAACCGGCCCCATCGATCCTACACGTCGCTGCAGCAAACGGCCTCCTCACTACAGCCCAGAAAGCCACGCGGGCGGCGAAGATCGTGGGATGGGCTCATTACAATGTCCTGTGTCATCCACAAAGTCTACATCACCCCATCCATTTGGCAGCGATGAATGGGCATCTTGACATCGTCAAGCTTCTCGTTGAGCATTGCTCGGTGCCACCCTCGATGCCGTCGGGGAACCTGTGTATGCCCGGAAAGCCCCTGAAGGAGTTGATCGAGTATTTTGCCCCGGAGATCCAGTTAACTGACTCCAATGAGTTCACAATGGCTTCGGTCCGACACCCGTTTGTACTCGACGCACTAGGGTTATCGATCCTGGTGGGATACTATCACATATCCCAGTGGCTTCTCCAGTACTATAAACCTGAGCGATACATAAGGCCTTCCATCCCTGACAGCGTGGAAGACTTTTCAAATACCTCGCGAAGTATCGGCACCACGGCAGCGGCGGTAGTAGATCACCATCAGCACTTCACGGCGATGCCGCCTTTACACCTCGCCGCCTTAGTAGGAGCCGACTCCCTTGTGAAGCAGATGCTCAGCAAAGATACGCCAGTCGACTTCCGCTGCGAGCAGATCCAATGGAGCACACCACTCATGTGGGCTTGTGCATATCCCGGTAACGACAAGATCATTAAGATACTTCTCCAACACGGCGCCAACCCGTTACTGCGAGATGTACAAGGCCGCACCGCCGCGATCTGGGCGCTCGAGCACGACTTTCCCAGCGCTGCCCATCGACTCATGCCCATTAGTCTAGCCCACGGCTCATGTCGAGATGGCGACAGAGCCTGCCTCCACTGCCATAAGTGTGCGCTCTACCTCTCAGCCCGTGATGACATATTCCTCAACTGCACACGGTTCATCCTTCTAGCAAAGCCCCGTAGTCTCAGTCATTCAGTCCTTCACGAAGTCTTTCTCGAGGCGCTGCAAGGATTCCAAGGCGAAATCGAGCCAGGTAGCACCGAGCAGACTCTCAAGCTATTCATCGAAACGCACTCCTTCCTCCGCCCGACAGAGCGGGATCCCAGGAAGCCTCGGTACACGCCGTTACATTTCGCTGCTGGGCTGCCGTACGCTTCTCCTGAGGTCCTGCGCTTGATCATAGATGCAGGCGTAGATGAAGTCAACGCGAGTTCGGTATATTTCAGACAGACGCCTTTGCTACGTGCGGCGGTCAACTGTGATTATGCGAAAATGGCTGGTAAGGAGCTTTATCATTCCCTTTCTCATGTGGTCTCTTTCACATCTCGCAGCTATTTCCGCTATGGTTCCACCCAGACAAGAATGCTAACCTGGCGATTTTACAGTTTTGCTAGAAAAAGGTGCAAGCGCCGACATCGCGCTCAACTACGAGGGTAGAGTAATACTATGTGAGGAATCCGACAACGACGAATATGAGAAGGACAGTAATATGGATAACGAGCAGGGCTTGATCAAGAGGGGAAGACCACCATGTCACTGTGAGGTATCGAGAGACAGACGTCCCAGGCGAAGAAGGCGATTGGTAAATCATTGGTCATCGAGAGAGCGCGTCACTAGAAGGATCGAAGAGGCGAGAGATTGTTTTCTAAGAAGAACACTTTCACCATCACCTGTACTTTTCCCTTGTGATTATCATTAATCAAGCGATTTATAGACCGTGCTCGAGCATAGGTACTAGCCTATATGCGCTTAGATACTCTGCGAAGCTCATACACGAACAATATTTTGATGTACGGAGTATACTCCATAGAACAGCCGATGTCCAAGAGCCGGTAGACTACAGTTCTCAAGTAGGTATCTAGGTAAGCAGCAACCAGCCCTTTCCGCAGCACTTCTGCAAGCACAGCAGGCAGGGCAGGCCGGCCGGTAACCATCAAGCCGCCAGCCAGCATACATAGGGCAGACAACCTGAACTCATGCCAAGCCCAATAAAACCTCGTATAAGAAAGGCACCCTACCGTTTTTGTGTCACGATGCTGCCTTGGTATCTCGATACGGTTGATTGGTCGACTACCCAGCTAAGCCAAGGAAAGAAGAGTGAGGGAACGCGGAAGTTTGACAGGTATAGCTATAGGTTGTCAAGTAAAAGACAGAACTTAAGCAAAAAAGAACACGCGTCGGGCGCTGACGGCAAGCTTTGTAACCTGCTCCCACGATACACAACCCCGTTGATCATGAGTCAAGTCAAGTCCGAGCTCGTGCACATACAGGGATTTGGTTCTTGATCGTAGGGGTGTTGGGGTCTCTGTGTGTGCCGTTGTGACGGCTGCCTATTGCCGTTTCACACCTCTCTCCCATGCAGGCTTATTTTGGCCATGCTAGGTAAAATAATCTTAACTAAGGGGTCATAGTGTATCCAATGCTTGTATACTTGGACTTGGTGAAGCGGACGTAGGCCTTGCTTTCTTGCGAACTACTTGGCTTCACCCGGCTCAAATCTACACTCACATGTGCGTGTACGCATCATCTAAGATAGAGAAGCCTGGACATCGCCTCTACGAAAGTGTACATTTGCAGCAGCGGATAGGTCTCGAAGCACAAGAGGAAACGTGGCGAGCGAGAGAAAGATCAGATGAAAGAAACACAAGACAAGACGCAACACATAGAGCAACACAGCAGTAGTCGCTGCACGAAGAAGTCGATACCCGTACGAAACTTGGGCAGCTCAGGGAGGGCTAGGTAGCTAAGTAGGCAGGTAGGATAGGTTGTGCCGCGCGAGTGAACAAGTCGACGGCAATTGCCCGCGGAAAACGAACGAGTGGAAATCCAGGTTAGGTAGGTGATTGTCGATCTGCCCTGCTGCCTTTGCACGACGGAGTACGGGTTATAGGTAAGAGAGGACGAGCGGAGAAGAAAGGAGAGCAGATTGGGTAAGATGGGGGGGTGGTCTGCCCAACACTCTCCATCTCTTCCCAGCTCTTTTGTCCGCGGCCATTCTCGCCACTCCTACTCTCCCTCTCTCTTCGTACACATATTATGGTTGTTTCCTCCCTTTCCGCGTGCCCGATAGGCGAGGAGACCCTAATTCAGGCCAAATGAAGACGGCGCGGAGAAGAGGAAGTGGGAAAAGGCAAACAAACAAGCGGAACGGGAAGGAAGAGGGGGAGGTTGAAGAAACGAGATGGTTAGTTGCAGCAGCAGCAGAAGACAGAAACTATAAATAAACATACCAAGATGTCTGCTTGCCCGTCTGCATACGAGTCTGTTCGTGTCTGTTGTATGTATCCATATCTATTCATATATGTCTGATTTTTTTTTTTTTTTTTTCTGCGTGAACGCGTCAACATACATATCCCACAACAGATAGATCCCATCCCATGCCTATGCGGCTACTTGCGCTAGCAACAAGCCTGCCTAGTCGCGGCAGTTACCAGCAAGCGGCAGAAGTTGGGGAATAGGAAGAAAATAGGAGAACGACATTGGTCAGTAAGAATAGCGAGATCTAGGTCTTTGAGTATTCTTCCCTCTGTACCTCTCTGACTCTCTCTTGTCGTCGGCAAAAGACGCAGCCGCTGCAGCTCGAGAGTCCGTGCCCCATGTCGAGCTTGTTTATTTGGATCACAGGCGAAGGAAAAGGGGAAAAGTGCAGACTTCTGAAAAGAGAAGAGAGTGTAAGAGAGATAGGCCCAAGCTCAATGACAGTCATCGTGCATGTGTTAGTCGGCACGTTACGTCGTCTACGATGCTACCTCTTTTCCAGCCACATGAAAGCCACTTTGCTCTATCTATAGGTGTTGGAATGTGCACCCATGTAAGTCTTCGTATGTGGCACGTAAGTGGGCAAACATTAGAGACGAGAGGGAAGGGCGGACATCAAGGAAGGCAGTTTGATCTGCGAGGAAAAAAACTCTCCGACGGCCCTGTCGAGCCGTGAGAAGTGGCTGGCGGAAGATGAAGATATGCGGTTGGCCCCCTTCAGGTCCTAATCTTCTTCTTGTTTTCGCCGTTATGGATTGTTTTGTCCCCCGGGCGCATGCGGTCCTCCTTCGTATTTATTGCTGCCCTTCTGCAACAAAAAGAGCCAGATAGAAACACTGCATCTTCTAGGGTCGCACGGTGGCCTAGTTGCATTTAAGATGGATATCGAACAGGCCGGGTCAGGACAGGCGTTCGTCATTCTTCTTGCTCTAACCGCCGCGCACCTGTAAAAAAATACAATTAAATAAGTAAGATCGACTCTTCTTGCGCGTTTTAGTTGCAGATTTAGATCTTTTTGTCGATCCTCGCTCGTTTGAATAAAGCGACGAAGAGGAAGAAATGGAAGGTAAAACAAGGACAGGCGGCTCGCGGACCAGTAGATTCGCAGGCCGCCCACCCACCACACCTGTCCCGCTCTTTGCCCGCCAGGCATCTATTCCAGTTCGATATGGGATGCGCGGCAGTGTGGTGGTCTGTAAGTCATGCTGCATATGCAAAGCCGACATTCAGAATGTTCTACACCACCTAGAACGAAAAATGTTATCAGCTTAGGCCAATATCGACAGTTTGTCATTCAACCCCGGTCATCCCACGCCCTCTACCCTATGCTCCACGCATTCATCTTCTTGGGCCAAACAGTCAGGCTGTACCTATAATTGTAAGATATCGCGCACGGATGTTCGGTCGGAACTCTGGAATTCCATCATCGGGCAACATGGCGCAATTGGGGCGACGCAGGTAGCGAATCACGAAAAAACCCGACCCAGCTGTCTGGTGCGCGGGAAAGAAGAGACAGAGAAGAGAGAAAGGCCGAGTACACAGTTCAGTCTTGGCCGAGCTATAGGGTAGCATTCTCATCCCTGTATTCTCCCGCATCTGCATACTTGCCCACTTTACCAAAACGGATATATCCACACGCACGGGCGCTCACTGTCTTATTATACCTCTCCCTCTTTTCTCCTCTTTCCCTCCCTCCATCTTGGTATACTCTCTCTTGGTGTCTCTGGAACGTTGGGGGTGGGGGGACCACAGAGTGCGAGGTCCCGAGCCAGCTTAGTTGGGCAGGCATATTGGGCACTCGTCACACCAGTCCAGAAGCACTAATACATTGGTATCAAGGGATATAGGCACAGCTGAAACGTACATAATTGATTGAGTCACATCTGGTGTCAGATTTCGAAAACGAACCCTCTAAGTCTATAATACCTCACGTTAAGCTTAATCACGACAAGGGTCTTCTCAAGATGCATTTTCATAGGTGAGATTCTTTCTCGCAGCTCCGCACCCCTGTCCTAAGCAGATGCTTTGACAAATCATAAAATGCCCGATGACTGCAAGTCAGCGACGGAACCAATCAGGTGAGATTTCTAGACCGCTGCTATGAGACGGGAATATGCCATGGCGATACGAGTATGAAACCTTGGAGATCTACTGCAGTCTACCTCACATCATCTTCATGAGCTGGAGACATAGATCGTGTACTGTGGCCATCGACAAGCTGGGTGCTCTCAAAGGCCGAGATAGTTCGCCATTTTATACACCAGGTATAGCCCCTATCTACAAGAAGGTAGCCATCTAATTTTATAACACATGCAATGCCTTCATTGCAATAAATTTCCCAAACTCCTTTCCGCCTTGATTGACCTCCCGCCAAGTGCCTGTTCAGATGCTTTTTAGACCAAATAATGCTGGAATGCCCGGTATGCACCTATATTAATACACATTGATAAATTGCCTCAGCGGGTCGAAATCCCTATCCTTTAAGCGTCGATCATGTAGATTACCAATATGAAACTATCATGAAATATCGTAACAGTCTTGACGCTAAAAATACTTTTATGTACTCGGAAATGCTTTCAGTCAAAGTAGTGAGGCTTACTCGTGACTGCGTTCGCGTGGAGGTGGCAGGCCCCGTTCTCTTTCCTCAGATGTCGCTCGAGAACGTGGCCCGCTCTCTACTTGTGATCTCTGGCCCCTCAAGTCGGACGTGTATCGAGATGATGGGTCGTCCGATAATAGGGATGAAACAGAGTGAGCACTGCTTCGCGGTTGGTGAGAAGGCTCAGCAAAGGTCGTTTCCCTTGACGTGCCGACTGTGGCAGGCCCGACGCCCGGCGAAAAGCCTCGATGTCCACCCAGGATATCTCGGCTGCGGCTTGCCGATGTGTAAACCGAGATATCACTCCTCTGGCGAGAATGCCCGCCGCGTCGACGGCTTGAGGGGACATTCGAGAATGATGACGTGCTCGAATATTGCCCAAAGGTTGGAGATTTCGATCGCCTCGTTGATGGGGGAGGCACAGGTTGATGCGGTCCCGTTGCCTTTCGCTTTTTTGGCGAATCCACTATTTGTGCCAGACGCAGAATTAGCGTGATGAGTCTCTCATTTGCTGAACTTGGGCTTGGACGAACCGGACGAAGTGGCTTGCTGACTCGAGCCCGACTGTGACGTCGGCGGTTGCCAGTGGTGGAAATAAATTGAAGGCGACGGGTCTTGATGCGCCGAAGCTCCTTGTTGCTGCGTCGGGTGTGAGCCAGTAGTACCCTCCCCAATATTCAACCGTGGCAGCGCGGAGTCCCTCAAGGCTCCTATCGGACGAGGAGGTGCACCAAATTGTGCTCTTGGTCTCGTTGGCGAGCCTGGGCCTTGATACGGCACGAAACCAGGTTGCGAGGGTGCTCCGGCTACCGGAGTGGGTGGCACGCCAACAGTACCTGCGTATCCATACTGCTGTGAGTCTCTTCGGTGCTCAGGCGATACAGGTGCCTGGGCTGCCACATTTTGAGCGTGGTGATGTTGCTGTGGGAGCGGTATGTACTGCTGAACTGCTTCTAGCATTTCTCGCGTCAGACTTCCACCGCTCATGCCTGCAAAAACAATTGGTATCATGGCTGGAGGAATTCCACGATCGAGAGATGCAAAGAATATTTCGCGCTCGATTTTTCTTTGCTCCAACCGTAAATTTTCCTGCAGCGACCTCTCTTCTTCCTGTCTTCTCCGCTCTTCTTCGGCCTTGGTTAATAACCAATGTCTCATAGAGTCCTCTGCGCCCTGCCACTGGGGTGGTGGAGGCAAAGGACCCAAGCCATGACTGTGTGAGGAGAGAGATGGCGCTGGCTGCGATTGTAATGCTGCACTAGGAGCTGGAGGATGAGGGGGACCCGGTGGTGGGGGTGGTTGAGCGAGTGTCATGGCCGCCGGTAACGGCAGGCCACGGTGAGAACCCGACATAGGCTGTGTAGGTGGGCTCTGATGTGGCGGAAGGGCTGCAGGTTGTTTTGGCAGTGAGTCCAATATGGTCACGGGGGGCGAGGATCGAGGTGGTGTCGGTAAGTCATGGAGAGGCCGGTAGCCGTAAGGAAGAGGCTGTTTAAGGGTGAGCATCATCTCTGAGGGCGAACAACATTGACATAAAACAATTACACAATAACAAGAAGGACGAGGACAAAACCAACGGCTTTGCCAAGCAATGCAATAATCAAATCATGAGGATTGGTAGTAGCAACCTTTGTAATAGAAGCAAGCTGGAGAGGTCGGCCAGCTTAGTGGTATGAGATCAGGAAGCAGTCGGGGCTTATGATATAATAATGTGGTGCCCAAGACCAGCCTCATCTGAAGATCAGTGCCACACACATGGGTTAGTATTCGGTAGCAGCAGAACTAATTTCACGAGGGCACTAGTTGCTGCGATAATACATACCGCCGGACGAGGTAGTATTTTTGGGAAGTCAAGCAGGCAGGACGTGCGCCGGCGCGGCAGCGGTCGAGAACACCCCGAGGAGGGCTAGTTTATCTTTTCGGGAAGGAAGGCCATGCAGCAGCAAAATAAAAGAGTAGTAGTAATAATAAATTAAAAAAAAAATAATGCAGATAGGTAGATCTTATGAGACAGGGACGGCAAATCGAATCGAGATGCGTGCAATAGTAAAATGCTGCCACGCGCAACCCGGTTTAGGCAATGCCTAAAGTGGAAAGTAGGCAGGGTCAAAATCGGACTCGAATGGAGCTGTGGAGCAGAGCGTTCAACGGCCTGGCTTTGATTGGAAAGCAGCAACACCCCGAGAACAAGAGCCGCACGGGCGAGCGAAGGAAGAGAAGAGAGGGAGTAAGTGAGTGAGAGGGGAGTCGAGGCGGGCGTGGGGGGCTTGCAGGTCCTGATGTAGGCCTTCTTGTCGCTTGTCAACTAATCGACCGAGTCAAGCCAGTAGCACTCGCCGAGGAAGGACATGACAGAGGGTTCGATGTTTGGGCCGTGGCTTGACGAGTTAGGGGAAGAGGGGAAGTTTTTCCTCTCTGTCTTTCCTCCTGCAACGGGCAAGGCTGACCTGTCGAGAGTCAACAGAGTTTGGCTATCCCTCTCGAGAGTATCCAGGGATCATGGGTGGAAATCCGGCAAAGCCAGGGTGCTGTGGGCCGACTTAATTTGGCGTGTCTGAGGTCAGTTCTTGTCGATTCTTTTTGCTGTAGAAGAAAGCGCCAAAGCCGACTAGGGGCCGTTGCAAGGACGATCCCATGTAACGAACGTGGGGCGTCGCCAAAGACGAGTTGGGAAGAATGGGCCTTACTCGAGCAGTAGCTTGCTTGAATAATAAATGAACAGTGTGGAGCCGGGGGAGAACACTAGGATTCACGCTTGTACTCAGTAGGTACGGATGAAGCTGCTGAAGGGAGTGAGGAGGAGGTGGGACAAGGAGGAACAGACGGGCACAATAATAAAGCTGACGGGAGAAAGGGTGATGATGATTGAGGGATGATGACAACGGTGAGGTTGATCAAGCGACATGGGCATCAGAGAAGAGTCAGCTCAGCAGAAGCAGCAGCGACGACAACAACAACCAGAATAGCAAATCTCCGTAACGGCAGCAGCAACATAGGTCTCAGTCGGTATGATGGAGACCGACGAGAAAGAAAAGGAACTTAGGGACGGTATTGTGACCAATCACTGGAGAACATGAGTCGTTGAACAACAAAACAAAAGGTCGGGAAGAGCTGTTAGTCAACTTTTCCATCTCACAATAACACCTCAGCTAGTGGCGACGGTGGCTTAGCACTGCATACTGTCCTCATCGTACCCCTGGAGTCTGGAGTCTGGACAAGCAACAATTGAGCATCAGACAGGTACAGTACAGGCGATACTGTGTCTATCCGCGCAGCAGGTGGGTTGTATGCAAACATGGATGCTATGCTGCAGTCGGTTCTGGTGAAGAAAGATCATCCAGGATCCCCTCATCTCGCCAAGCGGAGAGCCAGCTCTGGTTTTCTTGAGCGAGGAATAGTGCAATTGTCTCCCTGATAAGTCGGCACTTTTGTGAGGACTCTCATGAATATGAACGATGTGAAGAGATCGATGACAGGATTCAGAGTCAGGGTCGAAACTTGAAAGGTTGAAAGGCCTTATTCCAAATGGGGTAGAGCCCACCCGCTTTATCGGGACACACGAATATTCCGTACGGCACGGTGCCCCGATACCCCAACCCGTCTTAGTGTGTTCCTATTTTCAGCTCCGACGGTCGGCCGGCCGATGCGTCGAGCTGGTTTAAGCATGTACTTGCACGCAGTATGCTTCTTTCTATGTACAATATGGAATAACATACACAAAAAGAGAGATGGTAGAGATCGAAAGAGGACGGAATAAGGTCCGGCATGTCTATTTACTACCCTAGTGTACTAGAGGATCGTGAGATGTGGTGTATGCGGGGGGGGAATGTATCTTCGTGTTTCGAAACCACCGACACCCCGACATGATCTGCACACGGTGGGACTGCCCAGAAGAGGGTCCCCAGTCGTGGTGCTCTCTTTTCGCTGTGCCTTGATTTTCTGTTATCGCAAGCAAGATTCGGGCCCGACAGCCACAGTACGAGAGTTGTTGTGTTGATGTAAGGGTGAGCTTTGTGTGGTGTGTTGTTTATGCGTGTGAGACTCGGATCGGATCCGGATTAGGCAAGTCATGCTGGCCGTTTCGACTAGAGAAGATCTTAGGCCAGCCATGTGGTGATGCTAGGATGTTGAAATTAGTGTTTCGAATGAATGAAAGGACTGCGCCAGGAATTACAGCCACATCATCACCCCCTTTCACTTTTCCTACTTACCGAGTATCAGCTGGTAATTACTAACAAGTACATCATATTAATATATGTGTGCTGAAGATGCTTTCATCAACCTTGCCTCAGCAGCAAACTTCTTGGCGTTAGCCGTTGGAATGCTAAAACCTCACTTTCCCACCATCAGCTGCTGCATGCCTTCATGACACTCTGCGCTGCTATCCCTCGTCTAGGACTCCATACTATCCAGCGTTCCAAGATAGGCCCTCAAACATGGTCGGCCGTGTACTTGATACAACCCTAGACTCTAGGCGTCTATACTGCTTATTATTCGGCTGTTGTGGTCTCGACCAGAAAACCAGGTTTGAGGCGGCCGTGAACCGTATTGGTGCCTTGACGCGCAGCGAGCAAGGAAGATTACATGCATTAGACCGACAGCGTCGTACACACCAGCATCATCCATTATTTCCACTACCTAGTTTACAATCATCTTAGCTTCGATACTCTAGAACTAGTATCGTCGACAAACTACCAAACCCAATTGATGCTAATACATAGTCCTGATCAAACATTAAAAAAGAAACAGACCCTGGCTATTCCTAAGGCATCCCTGCCCTTAACATACCGCCAACAATACCCGATAAATAGTGTGTGGCTTGTGTGGTTCTGCGATAATAACTTCTAGACTCCATTGTATCACGCAAAGGCAACGGGTGAATTGAGGTAAATTAGCAACTCTTGCCTTCAAGATGAGTTATAATGCCTGTGATGACACATCTGACCAGATAGGGCAGAGAAAGGGTGCACAAGAATACGAAATGCCTCCACAATAACCTATGCCACCGTAAGACGACATTCGTCAGTCTATCAACAAAGACGTCGATACAGTGCGATACACGAGAACCTGTCACTGTCATGTAGTGGCTAAGGTAGCTATCCTCAGCAGCTGAAGTTGACGGTTGTCCTTTAATCTTACAAGCCACCCGATTCGGGGTTTGTGCTCACTCCGACGAGGACACTTTCCCTGTGCCAATGGCCCGAGCTTCTCTCACTAGCCCGGTTTTAATTCTGAAACGACGGCATTGTGGCTCGCCATCCTATCCGAATCCAGAAGGGAAAATCAAAAGAAACTATGTAAGCGGCACATCCCCACCAAAGGAAGATCTCGAAAATCTAGCTGCCTGGACATGCCGGGCCGAGGTCAGACATGGACTCTGAAATCTGACGGCTATATCCGGATCTTCAGCTGGACAATTTTCACAACAGCCTTTCTCAACTGGGATGCGCTGCTGCATGCACCAATCCATGTGAGCTGATGTCCAGATCGAGAGCCCATAAACTCTACCTACATGATGGCTCGGCAATCCTTGCCCTCAAGCGCCACAGAACGACTCGCGTGCCACCTTTATGATTCTTACGTGCCCACCTAGACCAAAGGAAGATCGAACAAAAATGTGCACTAATGCACTGCGAGCGGCTAGCTATAAACGGTTCTCACATCGGTTCCCTGTCATGATAGCCTCCTCAATCCTGAATCATTGGGCTCGCGAACGATACTAAGAACAGAAAGCAGCAGATTCAACCGAGAAGCTCATGTTTTCATCTCGCGCCTTCGTCTCACAGTGCTGATCACCTTGGATAAATGATCATCTTCCGCTGTCCTATTTAGGCGCCTCAACCATCCTAACTTTTCTCATATTCGATACATACACAGAAATAAGGGGTTGTAAAACATAGTATAAATCTGTCAACTGATGACAGTGTACTCGCATTCAACATTTTTACCCTGGCATAAGCCCTTCCTACTCGTTACGCATAAGACCTGCGAGTCCAATTGCCTGTCAGGGAGAGTCTCAACCCCAAATCGGTAACTGTCAAGCCGCCAAGCTGGTCTGTGTTAACTTTAAAAGGTTCTGCTATATGGCATCGCTATGTACTAGAGTTTCCGAACCATAAAATTATCCATACTGGACGTGCTCTTATGACAACTGATATACGACACCCTTGCATAGATCTCCCATATGTGAGATCGCATAATTAATTCTTTCCATCGAATGGGAATTGCGGGATCGGGTGATATCAATGAATTTTCACATCTCTGTCGGGTCTACCGGAGATTTTGTCGATCGTCCCACCCGGCTGCGACGTTGGCTTCCATTGAAGAGCCGTGGCCCATAACAAGAGACACGCAGGTATAGAGACAACAATTCTAGAACATGAGAGACAAACCCCAACCTGAAAAAGACAAAGCACTTTGCGCCCACATTGGCTACGCGTTACGCAGTATTGTCTACGTCTTTTATTTCCCCCACGATTACGTAACAGTCCTTACCTTATGGTCTGACCTGACGGCAAAGATCCTTGTTTGTACCATCCTCCGGGAACTGCGCAATGCACTGGCTGACGTCTCTCTTACGTCTCGGAGAATGAAAAAATCTTATATCAACCCATTTCAAATCTACAAACACCGACATGAAAGGAATTGAAAAATTCTTCACTGTCGGCCCGCTGCAAGGTCCTCTGCAGTTCCCTCACCCTGCATACAATACATACCCTCTACGCACCCGTCCCAATGCGGCCAAAGTTGATGGAGATGGCTGGGGCCAGCCCTGTTATCAATGCCTGGCACTTGGTCGATCCTCGACGACAATTACATACTCACTTCACAATTTATGACAATTCGACCGAACATTTTCCTACGTCATAATCTAGAAGCTACATACACAATAGCCCCCCGTCCATGGGTTATTATTACCTAACCAGCTACTGTCGTATAAATATCTTTGTGGCTTGTGAGTTGTCGAAGTCCTTAGTATAGATAAGCCCGTCTGCATGTGATAATCAATAATGCAGGTTTTACCGATCCCCTTAAATGGATGCCGGCCGCAAAACTTCAAATTTATTTCACTTATTATTCCCGTCATAATTGACCAGACCAACAGGTGGCTGTGCAGTTAAGGCAACTCGACGGATAGCATTCATCATATTAGGACTAGCTGATAGCACTCCAACGAGTTCAACGTCCAGCTTTTAGCCCTTCTTGGCCAGATGGGTCACAGCTATTCAGGAAATCCAGACACCTCAGCCTCGGTCGAGATTAGCGGAGATCAGAGACCAGGAATAGTCTTGCATGGAACACTGCTTGTATGTCAGAATCACCTCATGTACCTGCAGCTACTATATTCGGCGGATGCAGTATACCCAAGTAAATATGATCAACTTACAGCTTCCGACACGAACGACTAGCGTGTCGATCGTTCCAGGTTAACGACTTAGCATAGCCTCCAGCCTCAAAATGGCCCACGATGACCCCGAGATGCCAAGTTTTACCGGCAGAATATTTCGGTAAAACTTATGCAAGACTTAGCCAACGGAATGTGACATGGTAATCATATCTTGCCGGCTGCTTTCTTCATTTAATCTATGAATACTGTACCGGCAACATCGTCCCTTAGTGTAATCCGTGCCTGGAGAAGATCACATGCGATCCACCAGTCTGCGCCGAGATCATCGGCAAGCATTACCGTTACGCTCCCGGAGGCACCTGCATTGCATAGGAGCAACTTCATGTGAAAGTATTGGCCCGGATAGTCGGCTCTTGCAGTCAAGGACCCGATCTTCTGGCGACGACCGATATACTCCGTAATCACTCTAAATATTGGCCGTGAAGGAGCCTCAGGAATCAAAACCCCACCTTCCTGAGTCCATGGGTACCTCTGTCAAAGATTCGGCTGGAGATTCTCCGATTCCTCCACCTGTCAGTCAGTATTGCGGTCAAGGTTGAAGCAAGGGAGTCCCAACAACCTGAAGCATGAGACCCCGGCGAATGCCTATAGGTAATCAGAAGACTTGTGTTGCCAACAATAGACCTTGTGATTTGACTTGGCGGTCTGTCGGCAAACTACATAAATTTGCAACGAAATTTTCTATTACTTTGCTTCCCTGCAAGAGAAGGAGAAGAAAACAGCGCCACTACGGATATGCACGATGTAAGGGCTTGAAAATCTCTGCACCTGCCCTCTTGAGCAGAACCGCCGCACAGTTGCAGAAATATGTTAGTACTTGGAGGAAGATACATCTTCGACTGTGAGTTACGCGTACGTAGTACGTTTATTATTCAAGTAATCCCAGTCTTCATGCCACTAAGGAAAGGTGGAGCTCGTGTAGGAACAGGGCTGAGCAGTGCCTCAGTAACTACTTCTTCGTGATGAACCTTGATCAGTACCCGGAACGCCCATTCCAAATTTCAATTGTCCATGCCGTTTTCAATTTCAAGGAGTTAGCAATTCCAGCACATTTATCTAACTATGGAGATTAGGATTGTCTATTGATTTCACTACCACACATTGAGGACTCAATTGCAAATCCAGGTTACAGCGGTGGTGGAGATAATACTACCATATCCCAACAACCTTGATACTTTATTGTCATTTCGATATCATGTTAGAAGTAATGAGCATTATACAGCCACTGTAGTTCAAACGAGCAGGGTATATCCAAGACTTGGATCTAACACAACCGTGCCGCATATTTACCCTTTGGTGACGAGTTGCGTTCAAGTGCCCTCAACTGTCTTCTCATCATTCAAGATGCCAGAGACTCCATGGATATCTCCTGCATCGCTGGATTGAAACTTGAATTCAAATGACATCCGGTAAACTTACATTAACTAGACTAAACCGGTTCCTGTAAACGTATATCTTCGGGATTACACATTTCGTTGCCTCTAACAACCTATTTGTAAGGTGATTGCGTGTCAGAGTGGTGCAGGCGTTCATAGCTAGCAATGATGAAGGTGTACGTACACAATGATGGCGTAGGGAGCCTCCCCTCGTACCACTCGCAGGCCCCAATGCCTCTTTATATAACATATAACCTCGTATTCGACACGAGGTTGGGCTGACATAGACGTTAGACTCTATAAGTCTCTGACACTATTGACCGGGGTTTTATCTTAAACCGGAAGTAGGATCAAGGACTGCCGCTGGAGAATTTTGTTCCCACGACTGTATATTCCTGGGCGAAGAGTAGAGGTCCCATGTAAACTTACGATGCTATTCGCTAAGGATTATACAGATAAACACTCTCGGGAATCCGTCCGACTTATATTTGCCCTGGCTCGTTTCTGCCAATTTAATGTTCCTGAAGTTTTTCAACTTAAATGAAATAGACAGTTCATGCAGTCAATAATGCTGCTATCAATGTTCTTCTCTCTTTATATGTTATAATAGTTGTTCAATTCATTCGGCACAGTTCCTTAAACGACACCCTTCTTAATAGTGCAAAGTCGTCATGTATGTTATCGCAACTTCTAGAGCGAACAAGTTAATCTTGAGGTCAAAAAATTTCAAAAAATTGAACTAAAAGGCAAACGATCTCCCGCTTTGAAAAGCTCGGTGTTTTTGCAGTTCTCTCTCTAAAAGAGCCAATTTGATTCCCACCAGTTCAGGAACGGATATTCGATATCCCTTCGGTAATTGATGAACCAACCTTCTGGAATGTTGCTACGCAACATCACTTCAGGTCTAATCGAAGGGGGTAAACGACAATCTAGTTAACATTGACGATGAACTCGAGGGAGGCGTGCGTCAACCACACGATCAAAACATATATGAAGAACATGAAAATTCTTTGGCATCATGTCACCACGTAGCCTCACATGCCATTGCACACGAAATGTAGGAAGTTCTTATGTGAATTACCTTATATTCAAAGTATTAAGTTGAGGCTGGCACTAAGAAGAATTGCATCTAATCTAAACAGACAAGGACAACACCCCGAGTTGAAAGCTCAAGCCAATCGTCAGAAACTGGGTGATCTCTGCGGAATAAAATCTTTTAACGCCAACCATCATTGAGCAGCTGTCTTCTTGAAGTCTGAGGTTGTGCTTCCCATTTGCCCAGCATGGGCATTGATTCCACAAAAATAGCCGCACATGATTAAATCGTAAATTTGCGTGGAACAACAACAACTAAATAATGTGCATGTTATGATCAGATTATTAGTGAATGTGGTATTATCTATCATGTTATCAGTAATTTCCAGAGGGAGACCTAATCCAGTGCGCCATTCCAATAATAATATATAAATAAGAAGATTGAAACAAGTAAGACTAGAGATATGGCCGAACTTGTTCCTCAGACCAATCCCAGAAATCAGCAGCGATGCCCGAGCCACCCTCGGCCTTGGTCTTCGATGCCTGCAGTAAGTCCTTGCGGATGCCCATGAAGCGTCCCCACTGTGGTTTTCAATCTCAAGTCAGTGATCAATCAATTAATCAAACCTAATCATCACCGAACCTACTCTAAGCAAGGGGTTCGAAACTTACAGGTACAATCCAGCCACCCGTCTTATCCATCGTAACCTCAGGTGACAAGCCCGCGAACAACTCCGTGTACGCGCCCTTCTTCGGCTCGTGGAGGATGAACCACTGCAGGAATTTCCCCACGAGATAGGGCTGCTCGCGCCAGAGATCCGAGTCTAGATTGCCAGGGTTCAAGGAGACGCTCACGATGCCATCAGACTTGAAACGTCGCGCGAATTCGACGCCGTGCAGGTAGTTGCCCGCTTTGCTGATCGCGTATTTCGGGAACCAACCCATGTCGTTGTGGTAGTCCAGGTTGTCCATTGGCACACCTCCTTTAGGAGCCATCGGTGCCTCGGCGGCTGAGGAGGAGACCCAAACTACGCGCACGGAGCCCGGGGAGTTTTCGGAGCGGGCGGTGGAGGCGAGCATCGGCTTTAGCAGTTTTGTGAATAAGAATGTCCCCACGTCGTTGACGCCGAGTTGCAACTCGTAGCCCTGTGCCGTTTTGGCGTCTGCAGTTGCGGGTTTCATCACGCCGGCGTTGTTGAACAAGACATGCAGCTTCGTTTCCTGCGATAGGAATTGCTCCGCGGAAGACTTGATTGTGGTTAGATCTGCGAGGTCAAGCGAGAGAAAACTTAGTTGACCCTTGGAGGACGGGTGCTGGGATTGGATGTCGGCGATGGCGGCTTCGGCTTTGGGCTTTGAGCGCGCTGCTACGTAGATCTTTGCATTTTTGCTGTAGAGCATGCTGGATAGTTCTTTGCCTACGCCAGTGTTGGCGCCTGTTACTATGTAGACCTGTGTTGGCATAGAAGTTTTAGTATCATAGGTGTCCAGTGAGGGGGAAGAGAAGTGTCTCACCTTGTCGCTTAGGTCTGGGAGGCTTTCTTCCGTGAACTGGGGCTTAGGAGGGAAGAGTTGTGAGATGGTGCCGGTGAGACCAGCAGGCTTATCAGTGTTTGGTGACATTGCTGCGGATATCTGCTTGTGTGTTTTCTGAAGATGTGTCGGATAAAGAGCTTGAGCAGTTGATATATGTGTCGGTATTGATCAAGAGAAGTTGAGTTAATGAGTAAGGTCAGGTGATTTGATGTCTGAAATGTTGTTGCTGGTGTATTTGCTGTATTGTATGTGATTTTCTAAAAAAAAAATATCTGAACGATGATGGCGGCGATGAACGGCGTTTAAGTATCAATGCCAGTCACTTGTTTGGCTTCTGTATGTCATTCGATCGAGCTATGAGATGCTGACTGAAACGACGGAGTTTTGATGATCAGTCGATGCACACCCGATCCGGGATGTATGCGCCCTGGGTTTGCGCCGGAAAGTAGATTCCAATGACAACCTTTGACGGAGTAATAATCGATCCGGAGGCGGTTGGGCGGTCACGCCTTGCTTTTAGGATTAATTATTATATTCTGTATCCGAGTTATTAGCGCGAGCAGCGAGAATGCCCGGCGCTGAATTGAACTTGAAGCAGTATAGTCAACGGAGAGAATAGAGGTTTGGGGTACGCTAAATTTTTGAATCCCGCGGGTTTCGGATTGGGGACGTCAGTATGGTGACGTAAACGTCGACTAATACTCGCATTTGCTACCTAATACTATATAGAATGACAGGTAGTCTGGACACAAATAGTATCCGAGACAAAGTTGTCCAAATGTTGATTACTATACTTCTCTGCAGTAGCAGTTGATCAGTGCCATGAAAATAGATCCGGCATGAGATTACGCCAGGCCAGCAGCGTATGGAGTTATGGATGGAATGAGCATTGGGCAAGTACCCCCCCGGATGGTAGAAGGCCGCTCGCTCGCCGCATGAGAGCGAGAATACAGGGGCTTGCGCCGAGGTATGATACCCACAGATCTCCACTAGCCGTCGCCCCTCCCCGTTCCCGGTTTCACCCACCTCGGCTTATGCTGGTTGACTCCATTAATAATGCCTTGTCCTATGTTCGATATCTGTATAATGCGGTAATTATGCCTCTCGACACAGGACATGGAAACATGAAGGGTAATGAAGCAGCTCGGTAGGGTCTTTTCAATGTTGCTCGTGGTAAGAAGTTTGGGTGGAGATACCCTTAGATAGCCAATGAACCGTCATAGTCCGGAAAAGCAAGTGACACTTGAATGAGACATGCCCTGTGGTCTCTAAGCTATTCAATGCCTGGGAAACATATATGAAGTAAGTTCATACCCCGGATATCTATATTCAAAACCGTCTTCGTATTCTAGGTAGACATAAATAGGATGATGTAACGGTACGAAGAATCTCTGAGCACGCGAGATCACTACACAGCACTGAGAGTTTCTAACAGAGACGAAAAAGGTATGATAATTCCAAAGGATGTACATTCACCCCGCCTGCCAACACCAACCAGCCCCGGAGCCTTCCGTGTATGCAATGCCCGTCTTGACCAGATTGTATGCGCAGTGCCTAACCGCCAGCCCTTACCTAATGCAAACCGATACAATGCCATGTAGTCTACTAATACTTGGCTTATGAATATGCTGAATTGCAAAGAGTACAAAGGAAATAGTGACTCGTTGGAAGTTAAAAGCCAGTGTCAGTGAGAGATCGAGCCAAGAATCAATCACTGGATTCTCGGTTGGAAAGCTTCATTTATGGGAGCTCGAATGAGACCTCTAATTAGGAGGAGTGGCATTCGGATCGTATGGCGAAGTTAAAGGTATTTCAGCTATCGTCGACGATCGTTCTTCGGACAATGCTGTATTGTCGCTACCTTGGACGGGCATAATGTTGGGCCGTGGGGGCTTTTTCGTCAGTACAGATCGGTGCTTGTCGCTTGGAATTGATGACAATCCTATGTCACTACTTGTGCGACCTTTGACAAGTTTCCGAGGCTGGCGTTTAGCAGACTGATCAGAGACAAGAGTAGAATCATTGAAAGTGGATGCCTCAATTATCTCAGAAGGCAGACTGGTTGTCGAGCTATCCTTTGAGTCTGCAAGCGGCGGCGAACTGCCTATAAATTCTTGCTTATAGCTCGTTGGGGAGCTGGGTGCAGTCGGTGTGCGGTTGTTCTGCCTGGACGTATATGTATCAAGCTTTCGTTGCAATAGATCGGCCTTGACTGGTTTGGCAAGATAGTCGTTCATCCCGGCCGCAATACACTTCTCGCGGTCGCCTTGAATTGCCGAGGCGGTCATTGCAATAACCAAGATGCTTCGTACTTCCTCAATGGGATCCTGGCGTAAAAGCTTGGTAGCTTCATAGCCGTCCAATACAGGCATCTGAACATCCATGAGTATGGCGTGGTACGGTTCTCCTCTTCGAGCCTTTTCCCGGAGCCCTTCGACAGCCTTTTGACCGTTTTCATATGCATCCACATGCTTGTAGCCAAGCTTTTTCACGTATTGGATTGCAATCTTCTGATTGATGTAATTGTCTTCCGCAATGCAGATCCGAAACTGGTCTTTGGGAATCATAGTCAAGTCCATGTATGATAAACTTGAGGGGGATGATCGCGTATCCCCCGGCTTTTCGAGAATTTGGGGGACATGCAGGTTCTGAACATCGCCAGCCGAGACCTCTGGCTTTGCTTTGTCAAAGGTCACCGTAAACCAAACCGTGGTCCCAACATTTTCTTGGCTATCAAGGTGAATCTTTCCTTTCATCATGGTCTCGATCAGAGATTTGCAAATGCTGAGCCCGAGGCCGCTGCCACCATACTTCCTCGCCGTACTTGCGTCAGCTTGGCTGAATGGCTGAAACAGCTTCGCTAACTGTTTTTGTGGGATGCCAACTCCGGTATCCTGGACCCAGAATGTCAGTTTGGCCTCTTCGGGTGCTTCCTCGTCGACCCTAGCACCAATAGTGATGGATCCATCTTCGGTGAATTTGAGACTGTTGCTTATGAGGTTGCCGAGAACCTGATGGAGACGAATAGGGTCGCCGTAAATGAGCATCGATGGCAATTTAATATCTTGAATGATCTTCACGTTCTTTGAAGAAGTTTTCTCTCGGTTACTGTACGACACAGCCCTGACTACCTCGCGAACCATCTCCTCTGGATTGAATGCGATAACATAAAGCTTCATCTTATCCGCCTCCATCTTGGAGAAGTCTAGGATGTCGTTTATCACGGTGAGTAAGAGATCAGCAGATACTTTGATTGAGTCTGCCATCTCGCCCTGATCTCTGTCGAGTTGGCTGTCGCGAAGGAGTTCGGAGTTGCCAATCACACCGTTTAAAGGCGTCCGCAGTTCGTGGGAAACGTTGGCAAGGAAGATGTTTTTGGCTTTAGCTGCTTCCTCGGCGATCTTAACGTTGCGTTTGGCCTCAGCTTCCGCATTTTTTGCTTTGACTTCGGCAGTCCTTGCCTTGGCAAGCGCCCTCTTCTGCATTTCAATCATGGCGTCATTCTCTTTGGAAGCCTTCTCGAGACTTTTCATGGCAAGAGCATTTGCATAGCTGATCCCAATTTGATTGACTAGCAGCTGCAGCACGGTGACAATACGATCAGTGAATGAGCCTGGCGGGCCTTCGAGATACAGTACTCCGAGCAGTGGTTTTGAAGCATGGCAGATGGGAATAGCCACGACCGCCTTGCTGAGTGGGTTTCGCTGCAACCAAGCTCCGGCTACGTTGCCGAATCTCTCGTCACTAATGAGGTCAGAGATGAACACAACCTCGCGGAAACGGGTACAATAGAGAACCACGTTTTCTGCAACTTGAGATGTCCCAACAAGGGGTCGCCCAGGCGTATGCGCAGTGGCTCCCCTTTCCGGATCACCGCTGGCAGCAATGCACCAAGTGTCGTTTTCCTTATCATCGTCATCTTGAACAATGATTGCTGCTTGTGTGGTAGATCCACCGCAGGCCTGGAGAATAACATCACACATTGTTTTAAGGAGAACATCGACCTGTAGGACGGATGATATTACTTGTGAAGAGACAAGAATGGCATGCAGATCAATCATGTCAAGTGCTGGAAGACCGGCACCGATTTCAGTTTGCGTGGTCGCTCCTCGCCACGCTGCCATTCGAGTCTCTTTGGATTCGGGGTTTGTTGTTTGATGGACATCGTCGTTGTCCGCAGCGTATGCGACACTCGCGGTATCTCCTGCGAAGTCCGTTTGGACCGCTGCTTCGGCGGTTCGGTGTGTAGGAGTGGGACCGTGCAACAGCAGCACATGATCTTCTTCAATACAGTGAGCAACACCCAAAGCGCCCAGTTGTCTCCAGAGAGACACAGATTCCTTGAGGACTGCCAAGGCCGACCTTCGGGCCGTTTGCCTGATGAAAAAGCCGGCCATCAGATAGTTTCCAAGCGCCTCTTCAAAAGTACATCTGTACTCAGAAGCATGATCGAGAGCTGATTCGTATTCTCGAATTGCAGTGCCATGCTCCCCATTAAGTTCTGCAACCTGCGCGTCGAGAAATTTTGACCACGATAGGTAGTTGACGTTTGAGAAAGCGTGCCAGTCTTTTATTTTGCCGTTGAGAGCCTGTATTTGCGCGATTGTTTCCTGTATCTCGCCTTGCAGCTCGGCATTCTGCGTTCGCGGGTCGCTTAATTTTCGCAGGACAAGTCCTGAGAGCGCTAATCCATAAAATACCATGACAACTCTGGTGCTGCGGGTGGACCAAATCAGGTCCACTTTCGCCAGGCATCTTCGACCTAGCTCACACGCCTGGTCGTAGTGGCCGTACAGATACAGCGGTATTATCTCCAGCGTTTCGTAGAACAGCGTGGAACGACCGCCATTGGTGGTATGCCGATTTAGCCAAGCTTTGTAAGACACCGAGTCGTGTTGATCATCAGACATGACACCTATCTTATCCGTTGTCCGAGTCTTCCCCTGAAGAGAGCGACATAACTGACGAACTGTTATCAAAAAAGTCCCACCACTAGTGTCTTGTTGCCAACCGGGAACTTCCTCACAACTGTACTGACAGATCGACTCGAGATCGTCAACATTTTCACTTGCAAAAAATTTAATTAGTACAGAAAGCCCAAATGTCATAATGACAGAAGCTCGATCACCAGCACTTGCAGCATAGTCGACAGTCTGGTCGATTTGATGTGCCGTTATGGATAGAGGAGTCTGGATGTGGCTTATGAAGTTTGCGTAAGCTAGATATCCACGAGCGACGGAAGCAGGGTCTCGAAACCTCTCAAAGAGCTCTATGCAGTGAGTGCCAAGCTCGGTCGCGAATTCAATCATGTTGAAACGAGTAATGGCGATAGACGCAAAATACAGGTACCCCATGCTGGATTGTGGCATCGAGCCGTGTTCGAAATGCATTTTCATTAGCGTTAGTGTGAGATTATAGAAGTCGAGGGTGCTGCTCCACCATGCGGCCTGAACGGCGTCTCCAAGAATGACTCCGGAGCTCATATCTTGTGTATCCATGCTGATAGGATAGGTTGCTTCGGAACGGTTCATGGCCTTGAGTTTGGTGCAGAGCTCCATGAATGTTTGATCACACTTCTCGAAAGTAGGTTCTTGGTCAAACTCGACACCGAGATTGCGTAGACTCTGTTTTAGTGTGTTGAGAGCCGCAAGAGAATCACCACTCTGGAACTGTATACGGGAGTGTAGTAAACAGGCAGTGGCCCTATCATTAGAAGACAATGCCTTCGAAGATATTGTATCAGTCAACTCCCTGGCTGCCTCATTATTGCCCATATAGACGTAACACTCCGCCACTCTGAGATGTAGCTGAAAGGTTTCGTCATAATGGACATCCTCGCCATTCATGACCCAAGGATCTGGCTGGAGAAGTGCAATGGCGGTTGTATAATACTTGACTGCTGTTGGCTTTGCACCATTTTCAACAGCGCTCGCAGCACAATCCATTAGGTGTTGTCTGAAAGGACTGCGACATTGGACTCGCCGCTTTATTATGTCAACCGATTCGCATATATGTGAAGCGATGTCGTCTTTGGTCTTTAAATGAGAACTGGGTCGATTCATTAACGTTCGCGCGATAATATAATGCATGCTCTGGATGTTGCATTCTTTCAGACTCTAGAGGCCAGATGTCAGCTGAGCAGGACGGTGAAAATGAAAGCCTCGAATCATGTTCCAGAGATAGAGCTCTTGATAATGAATGTAATGGGAGCACTCACCGCTGCTGCTTGAACATATCTATCATGCGCGAACCGAAACCTGTCATCTGTTTCTCCCTGAATGATGACACAAGCGCCAACGGCAGCTTGCAAGCCTGCAACTAGTTCTTGCGTTGTGAATTCTGTCCGCTGATGGTTTGTTATCTGTTCGCCGCATTCATCGTGAATGGTTCCAAAGTCCCCACTCATCAATTGACAGACTAGATCAAAGGAGAAAGAATTGCCAAGAAGCGAAGCCCATGCTAATATCCAACGCGCTGCAGGTGGCAACTCGTCGAGGCGCTGGGTGATAAAGGCATTGTCCAGGACATCGTAACCTTGCTCGCTCTTGAACTGTTCAAAGAGCCGATCTAGGTCGAAGACCCAACGGCTCTCCCGATAATCAAACCAAATGCACTTTTGTCGGTGGCACGCATTTAGCATCTCTCTCATATAGAAAGGGTTTCCGACTGTTTTTGACTGGATGATGAGTGCTAGTGGAGCGATTTGCTCTGCCGGTTGACAAAGCGTCAATGCAACATAGTCCACGATCTCCTTCTCCGACAAAGGCGACAGGGCGATTCTCGTTACTTTGGAGCAGTCGGAACTGGGATCTTCTAAGTACTGTCAGTGACAGCTCCATGGAGTCGGACGCAGACATGAGTGACTTACCTTCGGTCTCTATTGGATGTAGAACTTTATGTAGGTTTTGAGGTGATAATTCATCAGGGCGATACGTCACAATGAGGACCATCTTCAGTCTTGCCGCGATAACCTGTGTGATCAATTCAAGTGATTCGTCATCAGCGAATTGCAGATCATCGAGACACAAGCAAATGAATTGATGCTTCGTGAAGATTCTGAGAATATCCAGAAACGTATTTAAGAAGCGGATGGTCTTAGTAGCTGCGCCAGTGCGCACGTAATCTCGAGAGCTTTGGGATGTTACCCGAGGGCTTCTGACCTGCGAAATTCCGGGAGAGCTCCCAGAGGATGCCCTTCTCCTGACGGGTAATCGGTTTAGACGGCTTGACGAAGACGCAGACCGGACAATCTCGGGCTCCTGCAAGCCGAAAAGAAATTCGGGTAGTCCGAGAACCTTGTGAAGACTTGGCCACATAGGGCGGACATAATCTCGAAGTGCCAGATGGAGAGCTGTATCCGTGTTTCTTTCTCCCCAGACTTGTCGGAATAATGAAGATACCAGTTTTAGGAGCGCACCGAACGCTGTGCGCCTTGCATTATCGAACTTTGCCGTCGCACAGTAGCCTTGTTTTCTTGCGTCGCCGAGAACTTGTTGGACCAGAAAGCTTTTGCCTAAGCCCCCGGCGCCTTCAACAGTGATAATTTCACAGTAACCTCGCCTTTTATACTTTGCCGAGCCAATCTGTTTCGAGAACGACGAGCTAGTCGTTTCGCTACTGGCATTTCGCGAAGCCTGTTGCTCACTAAGGTGATCTACGCCGGTTTTTCGACCAGAAGAGACAGACGGGTGTCGGGCAACGGGGTTCAGTGAATTGTAGGAAGACGAGGCACCCGATGTCGTCTCTCCAGAGTTCATTTGGTTGTCTGGATCACTGGCTGAGGCTGGAACACCTGAGCGAATGCGCTCGATTTCGAAAGGGCTTGCAGGTATGAAAGAAGAATTTGGCATCGCTTCACCTGTCGAGCTTGAGCGTTCACTCAATCCGTCAGCATTGTCCAACAGTTCACTAGCAAGCTCCAACCGATCCAGTAGACGGCCTTTTCCTGAATGGCGATTAGCTGCATGTGACTTTGCAACCCGGTCGATAACTTTCATTATCGCAAGACGCTCTTTCTCCCGGCCCACTATGGCTGTGGGCAGCATGAAATAAGACGATACGTCTTTCGAAGCAATGGTCCACGTCTTGAGAGCTTCCAGGTCCCCAACCTCGAGAAGCTTTTGCACCATCTGTAGGTCGTACCGAAGACCACTTACGGAGTTGTATCGGTCTGCAATAGCTTTGGATGTGCATTTCTGAAGGATTCGTCCGATTGCTTCAGGAACATCACTCCGAATATTTGACACCATGGGAATTCGGCGGCCAAGAACACACTGCACAATATCCAGAGGGGTTGCTCCGGTGAAAACAGGCTGCTGGGTGAGAAGCATCCAGAAAAGGACGCCCAAGGAATAGATGTCAGTCCGAGTATCCGGCTCTGCTGGCATACGCCCGGTCTGTTCTGGGCTGATATATATGAGTTTGTTCTTGGCTCCCAGTTCCTTGGACAGTGCCAACCAACCAGTACTTGTGAGACCATGCTCGAAGGATCGTACTCCAGAACCAAAGCTGATCAATTTGACTTGATTGATATCGGCATTGTAATGAAAGGCGTCGGCTCTGATCTCGCCATGGGCCATGCCGTGGCCGTGGTGGAGAAGTTCCAAGCACTGAGCTGCACCGATAGCGAAATCGAGAAAGTACATGAGACTTATGGGGGGATCGAGTTGGAAGTCGTCTCGGCAACAGGCCTCGAGCCGATCATCAACTTTCCTTGCATAGTAGAAAGCAGGACCCAGATCAATGGAGCGGAATAAAAAATTGGAGCCTAAGCTCTCGTATATGGCAACGGTAATGGGCCCTCGATCGCCTGGCTGAGGGCTGAGACGAACTAGATCTATGGGTTTGACATTGTGCTCGCCATTTGGATCGGAAGAGAGGATGAGAGCTTTGGCTGTGTGAAAGGCCCTCTCCTCGCGCAGCTGATGGTATGAGACACGGGCAACGACTTGCTGGACATCGACACTAGAGGGAGAGATGGTGGCGGATGGGTCGTTGCCCGTGTCGCCGCGGGCAGCGGGAGACGTGGGGAGCTCGAAAGGCGAGGAGAGATTTGAACTAAGTCTGGGGAGGGTGGACGTGGAGGAATTGGGATTGGTAGAGGCTGTCGAGTACTGCGACACGAAGCGAGTACCGTGAAAATGCCTAGACCACATATTAGTTCACTCATGTCCTCGACAGAGTGGGAATGGTCGGAGGCAATACCAGTTGTCGTAGGTCGAGTGGAAGGGCTTCTGTGTCTCGTCCCATGAGTAACCGGCCAGCTGCCTCAGACGCTCGAAGATACGGGCTGGCGGATCATGCTCGTCCACGACGGCCAGAGAACCCTCCATGGCGCTGGTGCTGCATGGACAGGTTGAGCGATTCGATGTGGAGCAGCGATAGCAATAGTTAGACTGCTGTGCTCCTCATTGTAACCGTCGGCGTTCGTAAGTGGCTGTAGTTATGTCGTCATGGTCGTAGATCTAGGATAGAAGCAGCGCATAAAAATATCGAAGCCGTCTAGCAACGTCCTCCATGTGTCATGCACCGTCTAGCTTATGTATGTAACAAGGCTGGGGGCGCTTGCTTTTCTGACAGGGGGGAATGCACAGGACGTGGTGGCCCAGAGGTGGGACAGTCGGACTTGCGCCAGGCCGACTTGAGCTTAGGCTGGTCAGAGGCTGGTGGTTATGGTATCTACCCAAGCCTCTCGTATTCCTTAGAGTGCCATTTCAGCATCAGTACATTTTTCTCTGGGCCCCCATACTAGCCAGTCAGCTCTCATTGGTTTAAAACAGTCTTGGCAAACTCGGATTGGGTTGAAAGTTCTTATCGATGCCAAGAAAGATTTACAGCCTACTAACCAGTATGGGGGCCCAGAGAAAAATGTACTGATGCTGAAATGGCACTCTTAAGGAATAACTTCAATTACGAAATCACTCTGCCAAGGTCCTGTTTGCACTTTCCTACATATTACGCACAATAGAAGAGCAGGTTACTGACCATGAAACAAACAACTGTTTTAGACTGAAGAAAAAATATATTTCTTGACTCTATCTCTATGCGTTTTTGGTTGTATCATAGTCTGTCTCTCTACGCACGCAAGATGGCTCATATTTCTCATCTTGGAGGTAATCCAAACCTCCTTGGACTCCGGCTTGCTCTGGCATCAACTCGTCATTCCGTACCCATACCCTTTCCTTGGGGTATTTTGCCGCATTAAAACTCTTTTTGAGATACTTGTATTTACTTTGACTCTCATACTCTTTCCATCCTTGTTTATTTGACCTGCTTGGAAGACTTTCTTGAGTGTGTGCCACCAGTCGTTGAAACCTTGGAGCTGGCACGTTCCCGAGTAGGGAGCTCCGCTGTGGTGCCGTTGGTCTTCTTTGAAGTGATACCCCCCTGGTCGAGACGACGCTCAGTGTTCTGGCGCGTGTTAACGAAGTCGGGGTAGTTCAATGTCAGCTCGACAGCGCCTGTGACAATGTTGTCCGCAGCCTCGACACCCAGCATGAACGAGTGATCTTGGTTACCGACTTCGTATCTCCAGCTGCCAAAGCGGCCACGAGACCAGATGTCCAAGTCCTGGAGCTTGGGGAGTAGCTGCTTCAATACACCCTCACGCTCAAGTGCGGGAGTGGGGTATCCATGGTCGAACTTGCGGTGGTACGTCGAGACGATCTCGTCCTCGGGCTTGATCATATCCGTGTTGACGAGACCCTGAATGCAGTCCCGGAGAAGGTTCTCCTCATCGACAGCCTTCATGCCCGATTGAGACACCTCAAGCATGATAGACCAGTAAGGACCCGCCTTAGCCTCACTGCTGGAAGCCTTGGAGCCATTGCCTAGGGAAATGGTAGGCAGCTTAACGCTAGCCTCGGGCTGGTTGTAGGGTGAGTAGTTGGAGAAGATAGTGGCGCGGTAGAACGGGCAGTTGTCCTCAGGGAAGTAAAGCTAAAGAGAGGTCAGCACGAAGCATGCATATGTGGATACGAAGGAGGCTTACCCAGCACTTGTCGCCGATGCGCTCAGGGCGCTCGCCACGAAGACCGACACCGATAACGTGGGTCGAGGAGTAGTACAAGCCCTTGCTGAGCGAAACAAGCTCCTGATTACCCATGGACTCAACAAGCTGGTCAACATTCATAGTCGAAACCAATTTGTTGTAGCCGATAGTGGTGCCGTCAGCCATGGTGACGACCTTCTTCTGGGCGTCGACCTTGGTAACGGTACCCTTCTTGCCGAACCGCTTCTTCTCCTTGGGGAGAGTGTCGGCGACAGCAATCCAGATGCCACCAGTGCCGTCACGAGCGGGGAAGCGGAATGTAGCGTTGGGACCCCAGTTTCCGGCAACCTTGCCCAAAACGGTGTTCTTGACGACATTCTTGACATCAGGAGCAGCGACACGCTCGCCGAGCCATTGGCATTGCATCTACATATCCAGTCAGATAATTGGGATATTAGACAGCCGGGTAAGACATGATTTCAAACTAACCTTGGTGGTGGGAACGGCCCAGACCTTATAATTGTAGGGTCTCATGAAGATGTTGGCAATGCCCTCACCCATCATGCGGACGATCCACTCATCGAAGTCCTTGGGCTTGGTGGTTGCTGTGCGGGCTTCCAAGGCGGCATCAATGACGCCATCAAGGCACATAGCCTGGTCCTCCTTGGGCAGCATGGAGATGTTGTTCTGGAAGGGGTAGGGGACCCAGAGACCCTTGTAGCGGACGTATGAGATGCGCTGGTGTGTGTACCAGTCATCACTCTTAGGGAGAGCCTCGTCGATACAGTCGTCGAAGTACTTGTAGTGCGAGAAGATGACGTGGCCACTGATTGGGAGCAGTTCAGTTAGCCAGGCGCTCTCGGTCAAGTGGGAGGGTAAAGGCAGGCATTCGTAGCAGTTAAGACAGTGGCCACGCGTTTTTGGTTGTCTCAACCTTCGACGGATAGTGTCGAGTTGTGTTGGGCACAGAATTGACTCACCCAACATCGTAAAGCTGGTGTGAAAAGCATATTAGCATCTCTGATATATTTCCACCAGGAGACGGTAGGACAACTTACGAAGCCTTCAGGGGTGACATCTGTGGAGGCCAAACCACCGGCCTTCTCTCCAGAATCGACAATAAGCCACGAGGGGCCATCCTATGCGCACTCATCAGTCAACCTGCGATAGCAAAATCTCGTCTGATCGAGGGAGCGGTGAAGGGGGCACTTACAAGTTGCTGGAGTCGCTTGGCCGCACCGAGACCGGTGGGTCCCATGCCAATGATGAGGACGTCTACTTGCTCTGAAGCCATTGTGAACAAACAAAGATCAATCTATGCTCTAGAGGTAGGTGTAAGTTAGAAAAGATGAAAGGAGGTGACGAGAGTTTGTGTTGTGTAGAAGAAGGAGAAGGAGCTTCGTTTGCTGGAGGGGGGTTTTTTTGGGTTGGATGTCGGTTTTTGGGGGGGGAGGGGCAGAAATTATTCTGGCTGCCCATCCTAAATTTTTGTGGGGGCTCCTAATGTTTTAGCAACCCTTTCTAAAACAATCCTCGCAAGCCCACGCTATTCATGCCAGACTTTCCAGAATCGGGTATTAAACCAACAAATCGTCGCCCCTGAAGCTCTCAGCTAGGTTTAGATAGAGAGATTACGCCAATTTTACCCAATAGCCCATTGTCTATTATCCTGGATCTCTACTACTCATCTGGGTAATTTACAGGGCAAGTTCAACTTCTACTGGTCTCTACCTAACGTGAAGTGCTTGAAGTGTGTGACGAGTAGGAAGATGAAGAGTTCTCTCTCCTGAAAGGTCGTTGATTCATAACGGCCTCCAGCGAGTGGCAATTTCTGGTATCTCCTGGGTCTAGTTCTGAATAATTCCCTGTTAAGATTCACGCCGTCAAAGTGTTGGCGGTGAGCTGCGTACATGTATGTATGTGCCTACTTCATGCAATAATATCTTTAATATCGTCGCTACAGTGACCATGGACCTCGAAAGGAGCTCGAACTCCTAACAGAGGCGCCACAGGGAAAAAGGGGTCATCACTGAGATAGAAGGTATGGCAAACCAATGGGCTGCTCTGACACCGTCACCCTTTTTTCCCACGGGCAGTGTTGAGGGGCACACAGAACCACCCCACCATCCAATAAATGACATATGAAAGACACACACCCTCGTCGTTGGAGGACGCTGCAAGCCACAAACGGCTTGATGAGCTGTAATTTCAGATTTAAGATTACCCTTTTGTCAACCTCATTTGTTATAATTTTGGCTCGTTAGCAAACCCGATAGAGAGTTATGGGCACATGTGTCGACGCTTTGGGTGATACGCTACTGCTCATAATTATTTTAGTCATTGCACTAACCTTAGTCGTCGAAATACTTACTTTTATTTCACAGTTATAGATTCATTATCAGCTCCAGCTTCAACATGACAAAGGTTAACTCGCGACGTGTCATATTTGTATTCCTTGCAGATATTTCCCTCCGCTCTCACTCCTCACCTTCTCACTCAATGTCCGACCAAGTCGAGTTACGAAACGACGTCCTCGTGTGACCGCTATGATTGAGTGTTTGATTCGAGTTAAGACCCTTGATCTCGAGAGAGGGCTTATCTACTTCTTTCGGTTTAGACCCAAGATCGAGTTGGAACTTGTTTTCCCTTATCTTTGGCTCCATCTGGACTTGAAATTTCCAAAACTTGGGTCGAGTCTTTGCGAATGCATCCAACTCCAGTATCTTTCATTCAACTCGTTCCGATCACCGTAGCATTCGCCTAAGCAGGTACCAAATTTTATATTTTCTAAAAGCACAGATTGCTGTCTAAGCTCTTAGGAAAGGGGGAGATAACCAGGCATAATTGAAATATACACATTTCAGGGATGCGGACAACCGTCTCACCGTCTCAAATAATTTACTCCCCAAATGAGGTTTTCCATGCATATCTATATGCGTAAGTACCTGTCCAGCTTTCTGGTTGTTGACACGTTGGCATACATACATTTAGACACCCGTGAAGATCATCGAAGAAAAGATGGAGGCAATTCACCGGCACATAGGATAGTACTGCAGCGAACACACTATCTTTCTTTTCTAGTGTTTGTAGTTTGCGTGATTCCAGGCGAATGGCAGGATCTAGGTATGCGATATCCGCAGTCCCAAATTAGCGACATTGGCGGCACGGCAGATCACAGCTGGCTTGGTGTAGATGATGCAAGAGATACCCTGTCCCACCAGAACCAGCGTCCAGAAGATGCGCCAAGTTGCAACAAATTTCGGGCAAAACTGGCGGGTGGTTCCGCTAGACAAGGGATCGGCGAGATCTACAAGGGAAATGGAATGTCGTTGACTCGCTGTTTCAAGTTGACGCATATCAGGCGATCTCGAGGCTGATCCAAGAAGGCGATTCCTAGGCAACTAGGTGAAGTTTGACAGGCTTGAAGACCGACGTTAAAGCCTTTGTGTGTCATCGAGTCTCGCATATGATTTACTTGTTTGCTTCTTCAAAATTCCAATCTTGTAAATCAGCAGGTTTTCAAAGATAACTTGGGATGCCTGGTTATCCGGGATGAGATACTCCAGAGGCGAGATAGGGGTCTTTTAGCGGCCAACATTATCGATAAGTTTGTGAGGCAAGGTCTTTTCAACGTCAGCTTACATATGGCGTTTGGTCATTTTGTTTTAGGGCTTTTCCCTCTGGCCACGGTGATTGTCTTCCTTCGGTAGCAGCGAGTCTCTTATTCAGACATTTTCACGACGAAGCACAGCACAAGATCTCGGACCCTTTCAGTTTAAACCCTAGACAGATACATGTATTTATCCAGGATTTATAGCAATTGCCGCAAAGCTTCTCCGGAAAGAAATATTCTTTAACCACCCTAAAAGATGTTCTACAAGACCCTGACAACCTAATCGGAGTTCTATTCACCAAGCGCAAATAACGGTGCAACAGCACACATGAAAGGCATTGCCCGGACATTTTATATAGTGTTTCATTCATATTTGGAACGTATTACGTGATGGTTTCGATGACGCGGTATATAAGGTAGACGCTTTGAGCGCAGAGACGATCAAGGGGTCTCGGTATTTCAAGATGCAAGCTACACTGCCAAGAATTTAAGAACCGATATTAAGTGCAACATACCAACTTACCAAGTTACCAGCCTGGTTAGGGAGTTGGTGAGACAGAACCGCGCCTTAAAGGGCATTGACCGATAAGACTGAAAGCTGACAAGACCTTGTGAATAGTGGCAAGATCAGCAGCAATGAGGCAGCAGGATAACCTCAGCAATTGCCGTTATAGGCTGGTAAGAAGTGCGCATTGCGCATTCTGATAGGTACTTACCTCACTTGCCTTCTTCTTTCTCTGCGAGATATCTTCTTAGAAGTAAAAGATGAGCAGCTTGCAACTCAGGGCCGGTGATAAGTCAAGTGAAAGACGGAACTCGAGTTGAAGTCTTAACTCCTTAAAATACGAAGTCTCGAACCACACTCTGCAAGTGCAATGATGACAACATGAAATAAAAATACGATTTTGACAGCGGGGTGGAATGCTGAAGTTCTACTTCGGGGTTTTGTTTGTTGAGTGGGTGTGAGGTGTGGGGAAATTGGTCTGGTCGGAATGTTCACCCCAGAATTTTGTGC
>MU388962.1:0-90696 GCA_022578795.1 Xylariaceae sp. FL0255 | reverse complement strand
CTAACCCTAACCCTAACCCTAACCCTAACCCTAACCCTAACCCTAACCCTAACCCTAACCCTAACCCTAACCCTAACCCTAACCCTAACCCTAATATAAAAATAAACGATATTAAATAAAAAAATTATACGTCGATATTAATCAAAATAATTAGTAATATTTAAGAAAAAATTAGCTTCTTAAACCTTTAATAATAGCAGGTTTTAGATATATTTTCGGTAAACGTTGATAAAATCGATATCATAATAACTAATAATATTTTCGAAACAAAAAATAAATATCTAGCTAAATAGTTTTTAAATATTAATAAATAATATAGAAAATAAAACGTATCGATATATTTCGTCGAACCGTTTTTTTTAAAATATAGTAAAAATATAATTATATAAAATAAACTAAAAAAAATAACTAATCAAATATAAAAAATATTTATTTTAAAGCTAAAATAAAACATAAAATAGTTTAATTAAAATATTAATCAAAAAGCTGTAATATATTTAACCGTTTCTAAACTATACAATTTAAAGCACCGATAATAAACCGTTTTACGTTTAGTTTAATATTTATATTAAACTTATTAATTTACTTAATTATTATAATTAATTATAAATAATATAATAATTATATAAAAAAAAGTATATATAATAAATAATATATTACTAATTTTTCGATCTAGTTTTAATTATTTAATTATATAGCAAGATTTTTAAAATTAAGCTAAATATATAAAGTAAAACGTTCGAAAAGTTATATAAACTAATAAATATTAAATATAATAAATTAATTAAATTTTATTTATAAAAATAACGTAAAAAGGTCAATAGCTACTAGTAATTTAGTTAAATATATAAAAATAAATACCGAAACTTAAATCGAGCTTTTTAATAAATAAAAATATAAAATATACTAACCTAACTTTATATTTTTGCTAAATATTATAATAAATAAAAAATATATTATAAAATATATTATAAATCTGCTATTTATATTATTAAAATTAAGTAAAAAAGTTTTGAAATAAAAAAAAAAATACTATATAAAAACCGATATAAGTAAATAAATACCATTTTTCTAATAATAACGGGTTAAAAAAAAGTTATTATAAATATATATTGTTAAAAAAAATATATAACTTATTAAAAAAACTAAATAACTTTTTATAATTATTATAAATTTTAATTTAATAAATACTAAAATAATTATTATTATTTAAGTTAATAGTTTTATATATAAATTATAATATTTTTATATTTTTATAACTATATATTGCCTATTTTTAATTTTAAAAACCGACAAACCTATCGGTAAAATAAAAAAAATAAATAAAAGTATAATAAAATTTCTGTAATAACAATAATAAATAAAACAAATTAAATTAATTAGCAATAATAATAAAAATATCGTAATAGCCAAAGTTAATCTATATAAAATCGATATCGATATATTTTAATTAAATATACCGTAAAAATTTAAATAAAAATATTTATATAACTTTTAAAAACGAAACGGCTATAATAAAATATTTAAAATTATAAATTTAATATAAAAAAATAAGTTTTTAAAATAACTTAAAAAAATATACATTATACTATATAAATAATTATGTCTAAAAACTATTAAAAACGCAGCTAAAAATAGAAAATTGCAAATAGCTAAAATAATATTAACTAGAACTTTTAATTTACGTTATAGCTAAAATAAATAAAAATAAATAATATTATAATATATTAAACTAATAAACTAATCGAAATATAAATATAATATATTTATTAAAAAAAAGTTAATATATTTAATAATTAAAAGCTATAATTTATATTAAAAAATAGCAATTAAAAAATAAAAAATAAACCGTATTAATTTTATCAATTATATATATACTAAACTAAATATTTTAAATTTTATAAAATTTATAATTATTAAACAAATAATATAAATTTTGCAAAATACTAAATATTATAAATAGTATATAAAATAAAAAAAATCGGTATTAATAAATACTTTAAATAATATAAAATATAAAATATAGCTATTTATATTAAATATCTAAATAATAGAAAAAAACTCGAATAATAATATATTTATATTTTCTATAGTATTAAAAAATAAAACCGGCTTTTTTAAATTAGAAAAAAAAACCTAATAATTTAATAAATTAGCTCTAGCATATGTTTAAATTATAATAAAATTTAAAATATTTGCTATAAAAACTAAATATATTTTAATAACGCTAATATTTTCTTTTTCGTTAATTAGCTTAATAAATACCGAAAATAACTAGCTATTATATTTAATATTTTATTTTATATAATATTAATATTAACGATAAATTATAACTAATATTAAAAAATAGCAAAAATATATTAAAAATTAACTTAATTATAATAAAAATAAAAAATTTATATTTACGATTTACTATAATTATAATATAAAAATATTAAAAATAAATATATCTATTTTTTATTGAAAAAAGCTATAAAAAAATTATTATACTATATTAAAAATAAATAAATAATATATATATATATAAAAATAATAATATAATATAATAATATATTAAAATCTAATATTAATTTATATATTATAGTCATAAATAAGCTAAAAAATATATTTTAGTTATTTTTAAATAAAATTAAAATATTTTTTAAAAAAAAAAGCTAGCTAAACTATTACCTTATAAAAAAAACCGATTTAATAATATTTATAAAAAAAATATATTATATAAATAATTAATAAAAATTTTAGTATTATTAAATAAAATAAATAATATCGATAAGCTAATTTTTAAAATTAGAAATAATAAATAATATATATATAATATTATTATATCGGCTTTTATTAATATATAAATTATTAAAATTATTAATACCTAATTTATTATTAATATAAGTAATTTTAAATAAATAAATAATAATAATAATATTAAACGAACTACTAATAAAAAATTTAATACTAATTTCAAAAATTCTATAATAAATATTATATCGTTAGCTAGACTTAAATTAAAAAAACTAAATAAATTATAACCGTTTAAACTAATATAAAATAATTGTTTAAATATATTTATTTTATATATAAATTTTAATAAATTATTTTTTAAACTATTTTTAATATCTAAAAAATTTTATAATATATTAAAAAAATTATTAAAAATAAATAAAATAATTAATTTAAATTGTTAAAAAATAGTATTTATAGTTTTAATTTAATAATTAGATATAGTAAAAAAAAAAAAAAAAACTAATAATAACGCTAAATTATAGTTAAATATATCGTTTTAAATTTAGTTATAAAATTAACGAAAAAGCTTAGTAAATAAATAAATAAAATAAATAAATTAAAAAAATTAAAAAACCGGGCAAAACAAATTTGTTTTTTAAACAAATTATATATTGTAGATAAAAAAAAATAAAAATTAAAATAGAAACTATAAAAAAAATTATATTAAAACAATCGGCCTAAATAATAATAAAAAAAGTAGATTTTAACTAAAAATATATATTAAATTTTTAGCCGTTTTAGTCGAATTAAAATAAAATATTATTTTATTTAAAAATATATATTATTTTTTTGCCTAAAAAAAGATATAAATAGTTTAACGATTTTAATTATATCTATATTAAATATATCGATTTTGCAATAACGTTTTGTTTAGCGTTAGATTTATTATTTTTTATATTATTTTTTTTTTTTTTTAGCGGCAAAAAAAGGCATCGTATATTTATTTATTTTATAAATTTATTTATACTAAATCTATATATTATTACGTTATAAAAATAGAAAAATAAAATATCAAAATAAAAATATACGATAATATTATTAAAATTTAAATTATATAAAAAACGTAGAAACGCTTTTATAAATTTATATTATTAAGCTAAATAAAAAAAAAATAGAACAATTTCGTAAGGCTAACTTAAAAAAGAGAGCCGATCGGGGAGGTATTATAACGCCAAGCCCGAGACGGAAAAGGACCGAGAAAGTATTACGACGCTAAGCCCAAAACAAAAAAAGACTAAGGAGGTATTACGACGCTAAGCCTAATCTAGGCAAGATTCGAGAAAAAAATTGCCTAAATCCAATGCCGAATTTGCGTAGTAACCTTAACCTAACGTCGTATAAAATAATGTTAAGCCTAAAATAAAAAAAAATTAAAAAAATATTATAATATTAAGCCTAATTTATATAAGATTTAAAAAAAAAATTGCTTAAATTTAATACCAAATATATATAATAACTTTAACTCGACGTTATATAAAATAAAGAAATTTTTAGCTATTTATTTCGGTAATTTTATTTCTTAATTTAATAAAAAACTAACTTGTTAAAAAATAGAAAAAGGGAAAATATATATAAAATATATAAAAACTTAGTTTTTTTTTCTTCTTTTCCTTATTTTTTTTGTAAATATATTATAATTTTCGATAAAAAAAGATATTTTATAAATTTTATACATAAATTAAAAATTATTTATAAATTACTAAACTTTTAAAAAAGTAGATATAAATAAAGTAAATAAGCTAAAGCGGACACCTTTTTTAAAGTTTACATTTACAATTATAATACATAACAGCCAAGTTTTTCATAATTATATCTTTGCTACTAAAAGTTAGAGCGTAGCTTAGTGTAATCGATCTTCATAGGAGCTTACTGCTCGAGTGGGAGTACAGGATGAGGTTTAGCTAGATAGAGATAGTTTTACAGGATTTTGACAAACAAAAATCGAAGCCATAAGCCCAAGGAAGTAAAGAGTAGATATAAAAGAAGCATATATTAGCCATAATCACAAGATAGCTTAGAATATGTCTTCCAAGTATATCATTTTATTGATTGGTTAATATATCCTACTACTAGTGCATATTATATCAATTAGGTAATTCTGGACAAGCCTTGATCAGATCTAGACATTCAGATTCGAAGCGCATCGAGCACCGTCATTCGCCGCCGACTTTGGGCCGTACGACGCGAAATGGTACGACGAACCGTCAACAGGGAAGCCGTATATATAGCCATTAGCATTATTGCTGGCATATACCGTCCCATTATCGATCCCGTACATGGCCCCAAAGCCTGCATCGGCGATTGTCAATCCCGAATACGTCGTGATCTGGAACCACGTGTTGGATGCCGGGGTGTAGCGCCATAGCCCGACATGGGTGGTGTTGTGCGAGACAGTCCAGAGATTCTCACCCTGAGAAGGCAGATAAACCCAGTCGGCAAATGCGTAACCGTCGAGGCCGGAGAACGTGCCGCTATCCTTTGGTTGCAGATAGGTCGGCGAGTTCGGGTTTACGTCAAAGCTGTTCCAGGTCGAACTGCCATCACTGTACCAGAAAGTACCGCTGCCGTCTATATCGCCCATTATTCCACCAGCGGAGAGCTTTGCGAGCGTCTCGACGCCTCCGGTCTCGTCGATGCGGGCGAGAGAATAAGCTCCCTTGTCGATCTGGAGCGAGTAGAGGTAGTTGTCTAAGATGTTGTATCCCATGGCATTGTAGGTGAAGCCTTGGCCGTTGCTGATGTCTTTCTTGACGGTGGTGTAGTTTCCTGTTGATAGGTCGACCTGGAACAAGGTACTCTCCTATTAGGTGATACGGATTAGTCGGGCTCGCAGAACCAATGGAGACAATTGGGCAAAGATGGGTGCTGGACGTACCTGGATGAGATATCCATACTTATCACACGTCAGCGCCGGCGTGCTGGTGCAAGTAGGTGCGAGCGTCGTCGTGGTTGTTGTTGTGACCGTCGTCGTGGTCGTGGCTGTGGCGGTGGTCACCGGACAGGAAGAGTACCCAGAAGTGGGAGGCGGCGACCACTCGTAGGTGGTTGAGTACGACGTCCAGGTCGTGGGTGTGGAACAGGGATATGTCGTCGTCTCTTCGAGTATGCCTGTCAGGGTCAAGACCTCAGACACGACGGCGTCGACGACGGACACGACACAGCCGAGCGACAAGAGACCGCAGTCCCCCCCGATACCGACTGTATAATATCCCGCGCTGGTGATGGTTGTCTGCAGCTCAGTGAAAGCTGGAACAACCTGGGTCACCATGGGTGCCTGGGTCAGCGTCACAACCTCACGGCGCTGGACTGGGGCTAGACCTCCGAGAACGTTTTGCAGCAGAGCAGCAAACACAAGAGCTTTCTGAGCCATGATGCTGAAATATTGGAGAAGTATTTAACAATCTATTGAAAGCGGCCTCGCAACAGTCAACGTGAACAGATACTTTGATGGATGTCGAGCCAGCTACTTGAGAAATAGGAGTTCGAAGCTCTTTTTATATCAGATCACAAACGACACGATGTTCCCAAGTTCGGATCGGTCGTCTGTTGAGACATAACATCATCCTACGCTCATTAGAGTTCTTGCCAATCAAGCGAAGTTGTAGAAGTCTAGTCTTGCATAGGTCCAGCTGAGATGTATTATTCCTGCAAGGAGTTATATGAGGCATCGTTGACGGCGATCTTGTGTGTGAAGTTAGCTGAAAAGCTATGCCAATATGCATGAATCAATAATTCATCAGCGAAGCCCTTAGATTTCTCTCAGTGGCGGCCTGAACCGGCATCCTAGAAGTGTATAATCGGCAGTTAGGTTGAAAGGGTAATTCAATCTGTCGGTATTTGTGACCAAGGAGGCAATTCAGACGCTGATCAAATGTCAATGCCGAGCTGAACACTGGATCCTGCAGTGTTGGCCCGGACCCTGGGGATGTTGTTTAACGGGATTGCGGGGATATGGAACGACTGGCGGCCTGAAAGAGAAGAGCGACATGGGGATGACATTGAGGCCTATGCCCGATTGATCGAAATATTCTGGATTCGGCCTCTCTCGGCACGCCAAAAACGGTTAAGCAATCCTTCCCTTCCCAATGAACCCTATATGCTGGTTCCTGCTGAGCAACCCTGTGCATTTCTCTTCCCCAACCACTCGTCTCAGCGGAAAAGCCGGGGAGAGGTTATCCTTGCATTGAGCAGGGGTTTGATTGGCTGAACTTATGTGTCATCCGGCAGTAACAAGAGCTACCTGACCTCACCGCCCTAATGATATTGTTCCTGATGCGGTCGTTGTGTTGGGTGCGCATCTTTCGGGCTTCAAGGTGCATACACTCGTCCTGTATCTTCTTTTCAAAGACCACTCAGAAGAAGGGGGGATGGGGAATTAGCATTCCACTCATTCAAGCATTAACAGCGCCAACACCGAATCATCTTTGAGCGTCTAACTACGCTGAGCATCTGAATATCAAGCTTAAGAGGGATGGGGAGTCCTGGAAGCCCGGCGCTCTGTGACGTGTGTGCTCTGGATGCGATGTAAGGCCCGACGATCCGGGCAGGGAGCGATCGGCAGGCAATCAGGGAGGACGTCGCAACATCGACGAAGAGAAATAGTTGGCATTGTTCCCCGTACAAGGGCCGCTAGCTGTGATGTGGCACGATGTCGATCCATGGAAGTGCCAGCCACCAATGCAACATGCATCTGAAGCAAAGGCAAGTCAGTCTGCCGCTGCGAATGACACTCTCCATTACACCGAAGGCTGCCAGATGGTAAATCAAGTCAGCACCATGCATGGGGATATCACAGAACGGCCTCTCGCGTCTGCTCGCGTCTCACACATGTGGTTGTTGGGAGCTACAGAAGGGAAGGTCGCCTGCTAAAGTCTCTGAATTGACATGCTCCTACATGAAGATCTTACATGTCGTTTAAGATAGCACTTAGGAGTGTGCGATCACGTCTCAGTCATTCATAGCATGTTTCTTTCAAATGATCTCATTGATTTCTGTAATAATGAGAATAGACCTTTGAGTTAATGCGGCAGATTTTCAGACCGACTTGCATGAAACAAGATGGCTGTGAGATCTTGGATTCAAACGCTGAGATAATTGATGGTTTTTTATTGCTCGATCAATATATAGCTGCATGTGTATGATGCATGTGTATTGCGATGTCACATAAATCTTGAATAATGATTTTGAATTGGAGCAGGGTTGGCATCAACTGAGGTTAAAATCATTTCAACTTCGATTAAGGGCCGGCTGGGCTCCCGTTAAGGTGCTTAGGTTGATGGCCAATGAGATCAGGATTTGAGTACAACATGATTCTAAGATGGGAATCACCGCACACATCAAGAAGGAGACTTTTTATAGATCTCTACACGAAGAGTATTCAGCGAGTCAAAACCTCCAATGTGCTTGTACTCAAAAAGTTTCTCTATTTTCATAAGCGTATGCGCCGGGATGTTAATCTTCTTACGGCCTTAATGCCTCACAGGGTAGAAATGGTAATTGTAAGAAACAAGGGTGATTGCTACAATTCCATGTGAACTGGCCTTCCTGGACATTCCATCTAGAGTCACAAGATCACTTCCCAGGCGACGGTCGGATCGCAACCACTTTGTAGAGCCTAACATTGACTCCGATTGAACTATGTGGCCTGCAGATAGGCCCGTAGATGTTGCACAAGTCAGACCACTGTTCTCGCCGATGTAGTTTGGCAGTATGAGATGCGCGATGAAGGCAGCAGTTGTCTCATGTGATTATATCAGAACCTACGTAGACTAGACAGCCTGCTAATCGCTTATGCGGGTCGATATGGCTGACTCCGAAACTCCGAATCTGATGCAGAGTTGGGAGAAGCGAGTCGACAGAGCTGGGGGTTGAGGCGTTGATGGAGAAGGGCATGTCGATCAATTGGCTTGCATGTCATCGGCGATATTGTATAGCGATGTTGGAAACATGAGAGCACTCGGTCATCGATATTGTCACTGACTCCAACCGGAAATCATCCTGAGATCACTGGGAGTCAGCGTCCATGCTATACCATCAAGTTTGATGGTGTGCGACGTGTTGTCGCGATTTTGACGGCCACCCTGCGGAGATCTTTATTGTTCGCGATTAGGAATAATCGGAAACGTCGCCGACGATGTCTGAAGATAACGATACGGGCCTCTGTAAGAGCCTTTGGAGGAGGAACAAGGATGGGCGTACAAGACAGGATTAATTTCTTCGCGTTTGGCATCGAGTCATAATCACATAGATCACGGTGCGATGATCGGAAACCCCCGAGAGAGAATAGGCCGCCCAGTTTGATCTGACCGCTGCTATCAAATGAAAAAAAAATCACATCACATATTAGATACTACAGCAGCAGCATGTCTTGCAGACTTTTTCTCATGATGCGAAAACGCTATGAAGACCCAGGTTCAAGCGCGGATCGGATCGAAAAGCATATTAAGTCTGACAAAGCGCGCAAGAGACGGCGGTGCAGATTGATTAACGCCTGAAAGATAGAGGAGTAGAGCCGGTACGTAACACATTTTCGGAGAAGATATTTCAATTGGAATTATGTGTGTTGGAAAGCTTCCATCATCATAAGATCTGGGGCAAAGACATGGTATGAATCAGCAAGCCAAATTCCTACATGAACCCACAATCAACGGCCGTATTGGGGGTTTACGTTAAGGACCTTGCAGTGTAGTGCTCATCTGTAATATTAAAACTAGTATAGGATTGCTTGAATGATGTTGTAATCGAAAATAGACTATCAAGACGATTGCCCGGCAAGCGTTTGTATAGCTTCAAGTTTTACATTGAGAACTTGCTATAGTTGTCCCTCACATACACCGTCACGATGAATTATGAAGTTCTCGGGTATGTCCTTATTCCTTTTTCGGAAGTACTGAAGGTATTCCGTGATAACCTAGTCTCTAAGTCCAACATTCCACATCTAGCCTTACCATTTTGGCGGAACATGCTTGCTGGTCATAATGCGCAATTAAGTCCGCCCGCACAGGCAGCTCATATGTACGACGGGCCAACGAGATCGAGCGGGAGAGAAGTGAGCTCGGGAGGATTGAGTCTGGCAGGTCGATTCAATGCGCCAACCTTGGAGAGGCCAAATCTTTGCAAGTGATATGTCGAACCAGAATCAAGGTGTGTTGGGAGCGAAGTCTCGGACAGCCGGATGGAGCGGCGAGGATGGAGACGAAGCTAATGCTGAATATGAGGAACATGGCACCAATGCAACAGGAGCATAGACAGAGGAATGAGAACGAGGAAGAGAACGATGAGCGCAACCTACTGAAACTCCATTAAGACAAGGCTCTGCTTTGGTGGATGGTAATCAAATGTCGAAGGTGAGGATCCGCTGCGGAAATCAAACGGGGGGCCAGGCAGCGGATCTAGCGTATGGTTGAGGCACGCGCATGCCAACAAGATAGAGGCAGGTGGATGATGTGTTGGTATGGAGCCTATGAACGCAACAATGGCACATAGGCAAGATAAATGAGCGCGATGATCAAGGATTGAATTAGGATCCTCATCACAGTATTATAAGGGGCCTGCGCATTCCTTAGCCATCTCATTAACGTCCTCTCAAACACCTTGCTGCCTCTCCTCTTTGATGTTCAACTTCATGCTGTCGGGTCAAGCGGTTGAAGAGCTCTTGAGAGGCTTATCGAGATGACATCGGTGAGAGGTAGATCGTTGTTCTGTGACTACTCAAGTAGATCCGCTCAGAAAAGCTCGAGTCCACCGAAGATGATCAAGAGGCGATGTCGCTTGAGGGGAAGAAAGCTGTAGCAGAAGACGGAGGCCTTTACCAGCCGGATCTCAGACATTCAGGAGTCTGAGCCCTGTAGAATAGGCGAGGAGGGCGTGGAAGTGCCAACAGCTAGACTGCGAACCGAGCGCGTTAATTGACGATTTTGAGATATCAGTGGTTCCCACAGCCTTTCCTTCGTGACGGGCTCATTACAATGACTAGAAAGCTTGGAACCTATCCTTGTCTTGCAAGATAGGGTTCTGAAGGCTTAAGATGGCGGCAGATGTGTTGGAGGCGCTGACAGGATGGCTGGGACCCAAGAGTACCCCGACATTGCTTGAGGAGGCAAGCTGATTAGGGTATTTGACTCCTCCGATGCGCATCGACCACGTCAATTCAGGGGCAGAGTGCCCGTCACCTCGAGCTGACCAACAGGTGCGGACTTTTTCAGGGGAGCGGGTCGTGGAATGTATTAACTTCAAGCATAGAAGGCAGCGAGCGCTGGCTCAATTCAAGATCCGTTCCCTCCGCAATCCTCGATGTCGCTTCTGTCTGTTTCTCTCATCAGCTGGAGGGACACTCCCAAAACCCGCATGGCAGGGCGTCTCGGCAATCAATCTAATTGCCGTCGAAGTCAAACTCGCTTCATGCTAGAGGCATGTGGAGTGAAGTATTACTGCGAAAACCTTCGGTCTGCCGAAGAGGACAGCCCTTATGAACTTGGAGTTGTTATCAAGGGTTTGGAGCGACCCGAGGACGGAAGGCACGGTGTGATGGCATTGGAAATGAGGCCGGTCGAGGAACAGGTGAGGAGGGACATATTGAAGACTAGGGACAACAGACGGAGACGAGAGCGGCACTGACAGTGAATGTGAAATCGGGACCAGGAGTCACGGCGCGGCATGGGAGTCTATGTCGGGAGCAAAGTCGACGAAGATCTGGATGTGATGGCGGCGTGATCAGGGGTCAAAGGGCTGAAACGGCATAAAAACTGGGCCGACGTGAAGGTTGAAGGGCGACAGGCATGAGAGTGCGTCGCTGGACTTGAAACCGGGTATGGGAACAAGATCCAACGGCCCGGGCGGGAGCAACGCCAATGGAGGAGTAGAACGAAGGTAGGTCCGAGATTAAAGTCGCGGGAGTAGAGCTAGCAGACGACTATGGCATGCGCAAGTTGACGGGGGCGTAATTGATGAGCCATGCCGTAGTTATAAGACGTCAATTTCACATACCGGACGGCAGGATACCAAAGTAGAACGGCCATCGAACTGGGTGCACCGTGATTTAAGAAATGGGCGTAGGGATGTTGGAATCAACTTGCACCGACTAGTGCTTGATACAAGATGATAGCCAAGTTATGGATGACGGCATTGAGATGGAGCATCTCGGCAATCGACGATTGAAGAGAAACGGCAGTGGAAGAATGTAGTTGAACAACCTATCCGTCAAGTCTGGATGTTCAATTAGTTTTGCGACCGTCGCCCTGTAGTCGCTGTAGCTTTAGCGGTTCTCCACTACCTGCATCAACTTAGCTGCCGCTTCTGACCCATATGCACGAATGACTTTGCCCTCTCTTTTTACCATGTTCCTCTGACTTGGTGGGTATGAAACCTCTTCAATACTGAAAACTACCTAAGGCATTCATTCGTAGGAAATGAATTTTAAGCAAGTTTTCCTGCAAAGGTGCGAATATTATGTGTAGGTAGAATGTATGTGTCTGAGGGGCTCATCCGCCGAACGTGACGGTCGCGCTGTGGTTCATTTTAACAACCCTTGGTCCAACCCCGATTCATTTTGCTTGACAGTCCCATGATGATTTCGGAATTGCTTCGGCACTAATACTCAGGTATGCATTCATTGAAAATGAATTTTAAGCAAGTTTTTCTGTCAAAGCACACGTATTATATTGAAGTAAATTATTGGTATCCCTGGGCTGGTCAGCAGGGCCGTAGGCTAACCGGCAAACATAGGGGCGATTTTATTTCCTTTAAGAAGCTGAATTTCCTTGAATGTTCATGCCAATGCTCGGAAACCTATTGTATGAGAAAAGGCTGCCTCTAGGCTACTGAGGAAGATTCTCCACCGCATATCTAAGAATATCACACCCCAGTTCCTCCTGCGGCAAGCTGCTTCTATCAAGGAATGCGTGTGGATTGATCTTATATATCTATTCTCATTAACGCCGCGGTTGTGGGATATTGACATTCTCTTTGCCCGACCGCATGATTCTAACCCTCGACGCACTTCCGTCAGATGTACAGCAGGGCGGTTACTCAAATGTGATGGCAAATATCGACAATATACCATGTGTACAACGACGCACATGATGGCTCGCTTTTGCTTTCGCCTCCGCAGATTCTCCTGTGCAGGGCCCATGGCATGAATACCATACTTTTTTACTTCGAGATCATGATTTCTCCTTTGCGCCGTTCGAAGGTTTGTCTGTCCTGCCAAGGCTTCTTGATACTGCGCAATAAATAAACCGATTCGCAAGGACGTCGCAGCGCAAGATGCTTTTATTCTCGACTGGACCTGGCATTCTTTCTATCCGTGTCGCCTTTTCAAATGTGCCGTATCCTCTAATCCTTGGGCCCCTCACACATGGACCTTCGCTCATCTCGAAGGCTAGAAAAGTTGAAAATCTGCTCAGCACGACACCCTGCTGATTTGGCGGCTGGCGTTGAAGGAACTATTAAGTGAAAATTGCTTCTATGGTCTTGTTCTTCTACCTCTACATACTTAAACATAAATCTTTCACTGCGTTAGGAATCCGTCTTGGCATTGCCCTGTGTAATCTGGTTGCCATAAAAACCCTCAATTCCATGGTTGCATTTGGCCTTGGTCTCTTTCGGTCTTTCGGCAAAGACAACTACCATCATCATTCTTATAGGCATTGTTGTACTTAATGTTTCTGGATGCTCACGCACGCTCCTTCGCTAGGCTTCTATTGTGAGCCGCAATCACTCTATGCTGCTGTATATCTACTTAGCGATCTTTACGTTACTATTACTTTACACTACTATCCAGCTGCGCCGTTAACCTTGTCATATGACTGTTTCATGTGCTGCTATTTCTCTACGTTACCGTTTCCGCGAGCTGTCGTTTCATGTTTTGCCATACGTATATCTTAATTCGAGGCCTTACAAAATATTAGTTCAATCCTACAACCCCATTCTCTCACTTCTTGTACACATGCTTGTACCTATTCTCATACGCATCCCTTGCCTTAACTTTATACTATCTACTTATCCCACTTTCATACGCCTCCTCGCACATCATCATTATGTCCGTCTTTATATATACCGTAGTGCTTTATCCTGTAGTCGCGTACTATACCCCATCCTTGTACGAATTCTTAGGCGTTGAAATGGTGGTTACGAATGGGGATTATGTGATCATTGAGGTTGTCTATTATAACGTTGATTTGCATTGAGTTAGTTGAAATCGATATGCATGTTCTTTCTTACATTTTTTTGACCCCTTATGGAGTCACTTCAGCCCTAGTGAGTGTGAATCTTCACGTGATCGTCTAGTAGGCAGTAGGCCTCGAGAATTGCAGCTTTGCTGCAGTTAGTTGTGGTTAGGTTGTGGTTCTCGAGTTCTATTTTAGTACACCCTGTTAAAGTAAATACTGCAAATATACCAGTTAATTATCTTTATCTTCGCTACTCATCCTCTTGGTATAAGCTTGAGTCCAGTAATTCACCTTGCAATTTTCCTCACTCACTGCCGTTTCAAACACTTCCAATCAGTCGACCCTGTGCCTCTTTTCTTGTCGTCGTGCTGGTGGTTATCAAGACCCTTTTCAATTCATTTCTTCGCCCTTATCACTTGCCATTTGCGTTCTTTATCTTTTACCCACCCTTGCGTCTCATTACCATTCCTCGTGGCTATAACTAATATCATGCCTTATCGCTTAGCTTAACCCTTGCGCCCTCAACTCGCAAGCCAAACAATTTCTGGCGCGAATCCCAAAATCTTCCCATAAACCTCCTTCCCCACAAATTCTCCGGTCTCTAAGTCGGTCACCACAAGAGACAAGCTCTCCTCATCATCCTTTCCCTTTTCCAACCGAGTTGCGAATTGGTCGGCCTTGAGAACTCTCGTGGCGGTAGGTTTCAGGCAGCGTCCCGCATTGCGAAGCCCGCCGTCGGCTCGACCAGGGCCCATGCCGATGCGAGTTATCTGCCCTATGAAATCCCTGTTCGAATATGGATTTGGGCCAGGCACCTCAGAGGATTTGAGATATACGTCTATGCTATAGCTGCCTGTGGTACAGCCAACATTGGAAAAGACGATATAAGGGACGGGCAATTTGTGTTTGTCACTGTTGGTACTTGTACCAGTGGCACCACAGCCTTGCTGGAGCACTGCTGTATTTTTGGCAATGTGACTCGGTAAGGTTATGGCCTTACCTCCATTTGAAGCTGGAATTTTCTTCCTCCTCTCCAGTGCCGTCGGCGGGGTATATGCATCTGGACTAGCCGGGACAGCGAACATGTAACCCAAGGCGCGGGTATCTTTAGCCATATCGCCGATTGTCGTATATGACCACCTTCGTGGGTCGACGTACGACAGCGTTCTGGCGTCATTTTGGAAGGGCTGGAGTGGGAAACTGGATGTGAACTGATTTTCAGGGTGCGATTCGATGAACTTAGCGACCAGACGGTCCATGTTACAGTGGTAGGAGAGAAAGATGGGGTCAAAGGCCGTGTAGGTGTTGTCAGACTATGAATAACTATATGTCAGTGCTTGTCGAGGTAGTGAGCATAGAAAACTTGATTTACCATATCTGGCCCAACCCAGCCGTGAAAGTTGTCGTGTACTTGCTCAAATAATCCATCAAAATCGGTGCGGTATGGATACAACGAATCATCCTGGTCTTGCGAAAACATTGTGATGTTTGCCCAAGGCATTCCGAAACCCTCCATTGTAGCCGCCGCGGTGTAGGTCGCTTGGTTTAATGATGTGATGATCTGCGGATGATAGGTCTTGCCGAATAAGTCGATCTTGTGTTTCCAGCGTGGATCTGTATTGCCGCCAACAAGCACTGAATCACGGGTGACATATCTGTTCGGCGATTGCTTTGACTTACCATCCAAGGAGAGAGCGTACTTGAGAGGATTTGGTCGCGTACCACCGTCAACGGGGTGAATATATGTCTCCTCGAAGAATATGCGCGGAAGACCAGCGAAAGGAGAGTCCGGATTGGCAGCCTCTTTCGCAAAGCCATTCCAATACGGAATAGGGAAATCGATGAGCTCTTCAACATATCTCAAGTAAGCTCTGTGCCAGAGGAAGGTCGCTTCTTGATAATGCAGGCACCATTCAGCATCTGTTAAGGGTCAGTCGGTGTTTTCAAAACATTGAAAAAAACAACTCACGTAACAAGCCGAGCTCCTGCCACCTCGATTCGAGCTGCCCAGCACCCAGCACGTCATCGATTCTCGACTGATACACGGCAAGTTCCTCTTTGGATAAGCTCATGATGTCCTTTCTCACTCGATATGTTGGAGGAGGATCAATCGGAACAGGGATAATTGTCTGGCGAATCGGAACATCAGACCTATTCTTAGCAAAACCCGCATTCGCCCATGATCGCATTTTCTCCAGCGCTTCTTCTGGCCAGTACTCATCGGGATTGGCCGTTATAGGCATTGTCTTTGACCTAAGATGTTGATAAATTGTCACGCACTGTGATTTCATATCGTCATAGTTGTCAAGTCCAAGGTTACTGAATTTCTTCATTGCAGAAATCCAATGGGCTCCTGTCTGTTTCCTAGTTTCCTCCGGAAGCCAATACGGCGATTGCATCATCGGCAAGATGTCATCAGTCCAAGTCGTGACAGGCATGTCCTGAGTTTGGGTTGCCTCGGTTCTAATCGCATCCCTTCTGGCACGGGAAAGGTACGGACAGGACTGAGCAGACGCCATCCGCGGCGCTGACGTGGTAGCTTGGCAACGGAAGGCGAGATTTGCGGGTTTTGGAAGAGCTTGGACCGCGACTGGTGTCGCGATACTCGTGACCTCTTCCAGAGCTTGAGTGGCAAGGAAGTTATTTGACGGTGTTGGAATGACTTTCGGATCCTGATTGGCAAGAGAATTTGTCCAAATCGTGAGAAAGTCAATGCCGCGGTGTGGAATATCTACTAGCGTGCCATCAGCCGTCATTTCCTTGCTTGGCGTCTCCTGGGGGATATTCAGGGCGTATGGCATGCTATAACCAAACTCATCGAGCGGTAGAGGTCGATAGATGCGTCTTCTAGACTCCGCAAGGGCGAGGTTATCTTTCAATGCGCCCAGTGGGTCTGTCGAGAAACGTTTTTGGATAGCAGCAAAGTAGTTGGCGATGTTGGCTTGGTGGGTTTTGGCGTCGACATCAAGAAGTTGGATGAATAGGTACTCGGGGCTATCCTTGACTTGCGACCTGAAGAAGGTAGAATTACGAACATTCTGGATGAAGTTGTCCTCCAGATCATATGTCTTTCCAACCAAGGTAGTTGTTTGTGGCACGTACTGCATAAGCACTCCGCGACGCCACGAGTAGACCGGATTCCAAAAGTCTACCATGAGGATGGCATTGAGTACTTTCGTAGAAAAAAGACCCATCCAGGTCGGCGGTGTTCCTGCAATCTTCTTCAGCTGCTGCATTTTACTCACGCCCTGCGCATCCTCCAGCGAAGCTTGCAAGATAGTGAAAGGGGCCGACCCCTCACTATTCTTGGACACTGTTATGAAGTCTTTTGTGTCATCGCCTTCGCCGCCTCCGCCCAGGGTCCGCCATGATAGTTTAAAGGAACCAGAAGGTAATGGAGTTCCAGGCGGAAGGAAAAGCTCCTGTATCATGGATAACCCCAAATCCGCGACTGCAGTTTGATAGTGATCTTCGGTGAACTGAATTATGAAAGGTCCCGCCGGCTGTACAGAAAAGCATATTAGTCCCCTTCAACGATTAGACAGATTGGGTTGGGCATCGCATACCAACAAAGGGCTAAAGGAAGGTAACGATAGAAGCTCTTCGTCAAAAAAGTGATTGTTATCAATTATCCATTGAGAGCTATCGTCAGTAAGCTGTGCGGCAGCTAGATTGATGGTCGTGGTAAGGAATAAGTGCGCAACCCATCGTTGTGTGTTATGAGGAGATGGCAGCAGGTTGCTTCGGGTGCTGTCAAAAAAATCCCATTTCTGTCGGGTATTAAACCAGTTTTTGACACCGTTCGTGATGGCTACTTCCAGGTCTTCTGGATTGCTACTGACGGCCGAAAGTAGGCCCTGTCCGGGTTGCGTGATGTACGGAGCTGCCTTGAAGGCATTGACATTGTCCGGAGAGAAACAAGCACTAAACCCACAGGACGGTTCGGAACCACCGCCGAACCAGTGGATCCATGGCCTATAGAAGTTAGTAGCTATTAATACTTCGAGCGTAAGGACGTACCGATGCAACTCTTTCATGATGACTGCGCCATTAACGTGCCCATTGAATGGCCCAAGATAAGAGCTTGCTCCAAATGCATCGCTCGAATTGCCAAAATAGTTCCAGCCCTGAGCCTTGGTAGGTTCGCCACTGCTATCATGGATGATATCATTCTTTTTTTGGTCAGACTTGAGGGTAGAGTCAACTTTGACGGTAAACTTACCTGATAGAAGCGGTACTGCAATCCGTCCCATGAGACTACTTGCAAGAATGAGCCGTCGTTTCGATCTGAGCTTTTCAAATTCGCGCCTCCGACAACGCAAATAGTGAACTGCCCGGATATATTGCTGAATGGTGTTGCTCCAGCTGCGGTAATGAGCGAGACCACCCGAATATGGGGACTAAAACCCGTAAAGCTTGGTCTTTTATCTAGGAAGCTTGCATCCGCCACCATATAAGTCTTGATAGTATACGACTGGGGCGGTTCGTCGATAGAATCTGACCGGTCTACAAATCGTCAGTCATCAGAAGGCTTCCGGCACAAATCAAGCCTACTCCAGAAGTACATCAATACGGCGTCGAAGGATTCGAGATTCGCATTGTTGCCTTGTTGTAGCCAATTGCCAAATGCATCTGTGAAGTTCAAAGCAAGGAAAGAGGCATCGGCAACTTGATCGATACGGCCATCGATTTCGTTCCGGGTAAACCTTGCCCAGTAAAGATCTGGGGCCATGATGGATGATGGGTGATGGCAATAAGACTTGAGTTTTCTGTGATACTGAGTTGAAATGCTTTGTATCTGCTCTTTGGTCAGGTTCGCCTATGTTAGTATATATATATTCAGTTCTCTGAGTTTGGAACTTGATCTTCAAGCCTTCCGCCTGGCCCTCACGCCACCGAGCTGTAAGATACTCCCTTTCACCCCACTAAGAGTCTAGAAGAGCTTCGGCCCGGAGCTATGCTTTCATTATTAAACATTGTTTCACCGCTGAATATAGTCCCGCATTTCTACCGACCACAGGTAACAGATACTCGCTCAGCTCCGAGGTGTTATCAGAGGTATCAGAAGGCCACCCTTAAAAAAGTACCAAGCATCATAGTGACACGTTAGGTCCAAAATAGTTTAGCAGCAGCGGGAACTTCCGCAGATATCAAAGAAGAAAAAACGATGGACAGGCCAATGGTTAAAATGAGATTAATCTCATTTTTGTGGGTGTTCCCATGTGAAGGCCGGTTACCGCTACTGAAGCTGGCTGCCAGATAACACTGTATCACAAGATTTAATCACTGGGTTTCAACTGTATACCTGCCGCACTAGTTGGAAGTGTACTTTCTTCAGTGCGAGTATATGACCATCAAAAGCATTGGTGTTGTGAAAGCATCGCTAAGCCATGCATTAGTGGGGGTTGAGGTATGAACTGGATTTACGAGGCTAGCTGAACAATCCAGTCCGGAACGTGGCCACCACCAGCTGACTTCAGTACACGTTCTAGCTAATAAATCCTGTGACGAGCGAGGCGCGGAAGCGCCGAAAGCTAATGGCTCTTTCAGCTCGCCTTCCAAAAGAACTATACATCTGACCATCTCGATAGACTACACAATTCAGTTTAGCTTGGTCTTAACGCGGGAAGTGGGCCGGGTCCTTCTACGGACCCCAATTGGTTAACTTAGGTTGGATGAGGGTGTTGCATACGGATCCGTACTCGTAGACAGACTTCACTATTGAATGCTTGCACTTCCAAAGTCAACTGAGCAGAAGCCTCGCGTTCTAGGCCATGTACAGCCCGTTCAAATAGATGCCCAAAATGAAACGGGTATCACCCAGACCTTCCGGAAGAACAGTCAGCCAATGATAGACCAATCTTGGTGCACTGTGCACAAAGTACATCTTGTGCTCTCTTTTCTTCTGTCTGGTAAAGAAGTTTCACCTATTCCAAAAACATGGTTGGGAGGGCGATTCTAGACTTAGCCCTAATTTGTGGGTTTCAGCCAATCCAAGATTATGCCGTCGAACAAGCGAGATCCATGTTTCTATGAGTCTCAAAGGCTGCGCTTCTCAACTGGTCTTGTGTAGCTATTGTAAAATAGTAGGTCCAGATTCGAAGTGAGAAATTGCATATATAAGATCATCTTTCCGCAACGAAACTGGAAACAAGCCAGCTTTCACCAGTATATCAAACCAAAACAAGACTTTCTCATTTGCTCAAGTTCATCAAACATTCACAATCATGTCTCAGCCCGACCAGCCCACTCTCAAGATCTCTCGCCTACCGGCCTTCGACCCTCCTGGATGTCCATATGTAGATGACGGTCTGACCTCCCAGCAGAAGAGTTCATGGTCGACTGATAACATTTCGAAATGGATGAACGAAGAAATTTCGGCCAAGGACGATGATGGTAACTCTTTGACCGGCGGTGGCGGCGTAATCCGTACACCGCTAACGCAATTCTTCAATGGCACTTTTACCCCCTATGATATAGGCCAGAAGCCAGTTCCTATTTCATGGATTGGATTCCCAAAGCTGGTCGGTATTGACGAAGCACGGATAGCCCCCTGTACTAACTGTAAGCCAGGTCGAAAAACAATATCCTAATGAGCCTCAGAGATGGTTAGAGGCGGACAAGACTCGTGATGTACAGGACGAATATCTCGAGTGGACCGTCCAAAAGAACGACAGGGGTCAGATCCTCGGTGTAACTTTCACGTGTGAAGGTCCCGAAGTGAGTTTTATAGTATCATTGTTGCAATTATGGCCAGCTAACTCATTCAGTACTGGTCCTTCCTCGCCAAATGCGATATCGACAAAGTATTTTCGCTTTATAAGAGCCTGTACCCCACTCGCGCCAACGAGATGAGGCTTTCTGATTTGCTCGATGACAACGGTGTTTACAAGCCTGACAACAAGTGGAATAGCTTGACTCCACCGGGCACGATCATGCATCTCATCCAGAGGAACAACAGTCTGGGTGCTGAGATCGATATCGTGGCCCAAGCCACCGTGCTCCGAAAGGATCCCCAGGGCAATCCTGTTACGGATATGACTAAGCTCATCAACTGCTCGCGATACGGAAATGCGAACCGAAATTCGGATCCCCACGTAAGTGAAACACGAATAGATCTCAAATGACACCGCCAACTCCTCGCTTCTCTAGATTGGAGATGTTGTCAACAAGATTGCCAGAGGCGGTACCAGCGTCTCTATCGCCAACCCGGTCGCCATCTACATGATGAGTGTCGACTTCTCCACCCTCATGCTCGATATCAACGGAACTGGTCAAGGCATGGTACCTGTTCCAGCTGGGGCCTACCAGTGGGTGCGAGGCAACATCAACAAGCAGATGGGTTTGCGTTTGCATATCCAGATTCCTGACGGCTGGGTCGGCAAAGGCCCTGAGAACAATGGCCACCAGCTCACCGTCAGCGATATCGTGGACACAGGCAACAACGAAAATATCCAGTATGCGTCACAATTCGCTGACTACATCACCATGGGAACTAAAGGCGTCGGTATATCTCCTGTACCCAAGGCTGAGCTACAATTCTGCCCGAAACCCCCGAATAAGACAGTGTTTGCGATGGTGTCCGAGGATAGGGAGGTTTCGAGAAAAGTTGGCTTCAGGCACAGGCATTAAGGGTTTTCAGAGCGCTTAAGCTGCTTCGTCCCCCATCATGCATCCTGATGCTCCCTACATCGCGCGTATGGCTTCACTGTTGAAATGCTATCGTGAATGTTAATCCATTGGGTTAGGGGTACGAGTGAGCCGAGATCGGGGCCTATGGTAAATTGATTTAGCTTAGTTTGATGTATTTAGAGTGAAGTGGAAGATTGGAGGTAGGATTCTGGTGAACAAGGATAAGACTTCCAAAATCAGAGTGTGATAATATCTCTCCGCGCCACTCTGATTACATGTACTTAACTACCAGTTTGATGCTAACTCCTTAAAAATCTACCCATGACCCCTCCTCTTAGGCTCTCTATTTATTTCAAGCAACTTGAGGATGCTCAAGGAAAGAATCACTTAAATCTTCCACGGCGTCTTTCAGATCTAGAAATATAGACGGCGTAACCGTCTTTGGCATGCAAATAGTTTCGACACAAGCCCGCGCCTTGACATCACCGTGATCGAGGCGCAGACATGATGTAAGTAGATACTCCGGCATATGCGTGGTATAGCCCAGGCTTCCTGCGATCTGTCTAGGAAGTGTGATTTCAATCACGGCATATTGTAGCCGACCAGAGTTCGCGAAAGGCACCTACATGATAAACAGAAGGGGCATCTATATCTGGATTGAAAATGTATGAAAAGGGGCAAGTGAATTTGTTCTTTGAAATGGGATTTCGCTATATCTGGAAACCGGGGGAGACGATTTCTATTCGTAGTTGGATTAATCGCTTCAACAGGTATGACGAACAGCCGCTCAACACAAGCAAATATGTTCAACAATTTAGCCCTATCAATGTCGCATCATCCCACTATCAATTATCATTCGACAGCGCCGATAATTGTCATGCAAATCAATTGATTGATCCTCGAAACATGCCTGCATTCAAGCGGTGGTTTTTACATCAATATACACCAAGCGCCGTCTGTCGTCGCGTTCAATCTGAAACCTCTGGTACCATCAGACATCATTCCCATGCGGTGTTTCCCCCTCGCCTCCTGCAGGACAAGGTTGATGAGGACCACATTTCAACACCCTTGACAACATAAGGGAGATCCGGCAAGAAAGTCGTCGGCCAGACGCCTGAGTGAACGTGTATGACAGCGCAGCGGTCATCCACCCTTCACAAAGGCTTTGACATTGCTTCGGCACATACTCTGGGCGTCGTAGCTCTTGTATTCTCCTTTCCGCCGTCCCTGCTCCCACACACGCTCCGCCTACGACACGGTGGATGGCCTCCTCACATTCCTCGCGGTCTGACCTTCCACGAAGCCGACGACCCTTTGGAATACTGCATTGCGCAATTTGCCCTAACCTCCTTCGGCGGCAGACATCCTTGACAACTTCCAATCGTTCGATTGAGACGTCTTTTGCCGACCAGCCCGTCCCTCGTTAGCACGATCATCCACTGCTTCCTCTCCCTTCTGAAGGCTTGGCGATGTGACGACCGGAATACCAACTTCGCCGCCAGCCGATAATGATACCTGGCTGTTCCTTCGAGCCCTTGTCGCCGGAGCTCGCCGGAGCTCGCCGGAGTGCCTTCGCAGTGTAGATCTGCCATACCGGGCTGCACTGCGAATGGTGAATCGCTCCCATCGATGCTCCATTGGTACCGCTTCTTCATGCCTTTTCCTCCAACAATCTCGGCCTACAATGATCAAGCTCCCCTTTCCTCAATTTCTGGCCAACCTTTCCAATTGATCTCCGCCTCCACAATTCCTCCTCGACTTCCACGTCGTTGCGCTGTCGTGGCGGGCGCTCCTCAGTGCTCAGCAGCCTCAAGTCTACCTCTATCTCTCCTTTTGTCAATCAACCATTCTGACCGGCCCTGCTAATTTCAAGCTATCCTGGCTAATTTGGGCCTCTTACATCACGCTCAGCCACATCTGAAGATCTACGGCCTTTGTTCTCTATGCCGTCTTCACCACTGATGCTCGCGCCCTTCATCTTTTGTTCTATTTCATGTTGTGGTCACATGTAGACCCCGACCGACTTATGATACCCGCTTTTACCCTGTCTTCCTTTCAGCGCTTCGGTTCAATTTGCTGTCTTGATGACCCTGCTCCTTCGCTGGTCCTGAAAGCTTTCGCTGCCCTTGATCCGTGAATGGCCATACTGTCTCACCGGATGTGATATTTCATCAGTCTTGTTCCCCTTGTAGCCGCATCGGCCTTGGTTTATTGTTGGCACTATTTCTAACTTGGTCGCTTCATTGGATCTACTTCTTCACCGGATGCCCCACGTCGTCAGGCTCGCTTGTTTTCGCTGAGTTCTCTTCTTGTCGGATTCGCGAACCGCTCACCCGTTGGCCTGGCGCCTTCGTCCTCCGTAATTCCTTATCGGCACTGTTTCCTACATTTATTACTTTGTGCGCTTCGTGCTCTCGTTGACCTTTCTCCCATGGTCTTCGCTTGTCAATTCCTTGCTCCAGGTACCCTGCTTTGTCACCTGTTGCGTTCTGTTTCAGTACCATCAGGAGGCGAAGATCACCTACAGAGCACCAGATGCGTTGAATACATCGAAGCTAATCTGTCACCGTTCGCCGATGCTTCCACTGCCCCTGTTGGCTTCGCAATGGCCATCGAATCGACGATATTCCTTCACCTTTCGCGGCAACTGTTGAGGTTATCGGCTATGGTTTTAGCAGGCACAGTATCTACAATCCGCGCAATCTCTTCTTTTTTTCAATTCTTCGCTTTTCAAAAGCTTTTGTTTCAATATCAACGTATAATGCTATCACTCTCTCTCTCTTCCAACATTGGTGGTAAGCGAATCACAAGATGACGTTCGATCCAATGCAGCATCACAACGACAGTGGCGATGAATTGAATTTCCCTTGTTCATGCGATCAATTACGGCAATCTGTTCTTCATATCGGTTACCAACTGCCCGTCTGTTCAAACCCATTGCCCCTGTAAAGTGAAGGAGGTATACCCCTAACAACCTAGCCGTCTTCATCTCGCCATCGTCCAGCCCAAGCCGCTGAGCCCGGAAAGCCGAGAAGGATTCCTACTCTTCGATACTCTGCAATATAAACAGGGGAAAGCGCTCAACAACTTTGGGCGTCTCATAGTGTCAAATTGAGGCTTCTGAGGACCCGGGCACACGACCGTCTGACGGACACAACCGGTCAGAGTGAGTATCCGCCTTATTGTTTCGTACGAGCGGTTTTTTCTCCTTGTATACTACTCCGAATGTGTCTCTTTCTATGATGACTGCTAGGGATGTGAGGATATCTTTTGGCGGATCATACTCGTCCGGAGCGCCGTGGTTGCAGACCCGGAAGTGAAAAGGATATGCTATTAGATTTAGGTATCACGTAGAATGTGTGCAGGGCACTTTACATGTGCAATGCCGGCTCTCTTATTGAATCGTACCGAAGAACAATGATAATTCGCTAGACTTGGTGCAGTGGTGAAGTTGATACTTGCCTCCGCCAACGCAGGTAACAATTCCACCATGAATTGAATAGTCATTTGGGAACCTGACGATTCGCTGAAGATCGAAGCAAAGATCGCTTGCCGTGTATTTATGTGTAGCGATACCATGACAGCCCATATCCGTATGATTAGTGTGTGAAGCAGTAACCTTGACTATGACATCATGTCCGAATGCTTCATAGACAATCGACGTGAAGGATATGTCTAATGACGGCTCCTTGTATGAATCCCCTCAGACGAAAATCTTTGCTATAATGATCACTGACACTAGTTGTTGCGTACGTGGACATTTTTAGCCGCAGAGACCAAGCTAGACCACTGCAATACAAACAATGTTCAAAGCAGGAATCAATGATCTCCATTTCTGTAACGATAAAGATGACGCAAAGTGTGTATGTCCGATTGGTAGGAAGATACCGGTATTGTATACATCAACAGAAGGTCCCGTCATTCTCAAGGCGCGACGGAGCCAGCATCAGTGTCGAGCTACCCCTATAAAGGGGCATCTAATTTATTAGCATCGAGTGAGAGATTTCCTTGGTTCTTCCCCTCCCATAACGCGTACCATTTGTGGAGGTTAATAAATGGTTTCCATCGCGCTCCTATGCTCATAACTGCCCGGTTGGTATTTTCATGCCTCATTGCAGTCAAAAGCTCGTTTTCGCTCCTGTGAGATCAGCTCATTGTGCGGAAGTCAGACGTACTTTCGGTCTATCCTCGTGCTGTATCAAACGGCTGGCACTCTCGCGCCTTTTCTGTTAACGAAATAGGCGTTTACTCGCTTGCCGCACGCTTCAGGGTGCCCATCTCCTAGCCCTCTCGAGGTTGGCATTCAGCTGCCGGGCACAGCCAGGCAGTTGTAGCTGGGTTCCCTTAAAAAACAAACCTCATAAGTGTACGGGAGGGTCTCACCCTCCGGAAGCCCGGCAAACTTGCACCCAACGCCACATATTCTATATCAAAAAGAAAATGGGTTGAGCATAGATTTAGGGAGTCGTCGAAAGGGAACCCGCCTCGAACATCTTTACGCCGACGTTCTCGCAAAGTAGGAAGGTTGTACAACGAGAAGCGAAAGCCTGTCAAAGGTTACTCATGCCCAGGATATAAGTATCAAGATGACCACCTCTGCATACCGCAATGATGTAGAAATGGAAGATGGTCGTTCGCTGGGGAAATTCACAGCACCACCACGCCTGATCATGATCAAGTCATCTTTCAGAGAACACAGTGTGCTTCGCTACGGCCATCATCGACTCTTTCTCTGAGCTCTGCTCCTTTACCGCCTTCCTTGGTAAATTCTGCGTTCTTATCAGGATTCAATTCCTCCTGAAGTTTACTTCTTCGCCTCCATGAGCACCCTCACCCAAGACGCAACCTCGGCCAATTCCACTGAGAGCGGACGGCTTCCAGACTACTAGGAAAGCTAATCGATTTCACAAATTGATGGCATCCTCGAACACGACAGAGAACGCGTGCTACACAGCCAGTCTATTCATTCCCCTCCAAGTGGATAGCTCCCATAATGCCGGCGACCCAAGCTGATTCGACGACTTGACAATGTCCTCCAATACGACGAAGAAGGCGCTCGACACCACCAACAGCGCTCGAACATATGGCCGATAGCGACACCAACGTATCTATAAGTTCCAGCCTAAATACAGAGAACCAAGTATTCGTCTTAACAGCGACAGACTTTCCTCAGATTGTTCGCAACGGCACGAGATTTGCTGCGTTGTTCCATTTGGAGAGAAAGCGTGACGCCAACATATAAATACATGTGCAGACGAGCAGAATTAAAAAATGTTTGAGCAGCTCAAACACTCCTCGGACTTGTGCGTAATGGCATATCTTGCTCGTTAGTCTGTCCAAGGAGACGGCGGCAATACGTTAGAGTATGTAAAATTCAAGCCTGGGTGGGCGAAATTGAAAATCTGGCCGTATCTCAGGCCCTCCTTCAGACTCGTCCACAACGGCATAACTTGCGCGTTGGTCCGCCCGAAGAGATGGCGCAACGACGGAGCACCAACAAAAATATAGATTTAAGCCCAGATAATCGAAATTGAAGATATTGTGACACAGCTCAAGGCCCTCGCGCTTACCCGTAACGGCACCATTTGCGTGTTGGTCGCTCGAAGGGATAGCGCGACACTAACGTAACAACATAAAAGTTTGGGCCTAATTGCACAGAATCGAAAATCTAGCCGAGCAGCTCAAGGCCTTCGAACCTATCCGTAACGGCATCAGGCTCCTGTGTTTGGGCTTCGACAGAGCCGCGACCAACATTCTTCCTCCTGCATCCTAAGTCCTACAGAAGTCAACCGATAATTATCACTTGCCGCAAAAGACGTGGATAAGTCCCGCTACTAGAGGATCTAGTCCTTCTTCCTGCCTTCGCGTCCCAGCGAAACCCATTTCCTTCACCGGCGGCCATCCAGCATGCCGCACGACAAGCGTCAATGCCGGAGAGCCTGCGCATCTTCTAATCAAGATGGAAGGCTTGAGGATGCTAATTTTCCTGTGCGCGTTGGCTGTTTTCTGAGCATTGTATGATGATGGCAAAACAATGGGTTTCCGACTTCCCCAAGCTGGTGTTGAATGAATGCTCAAAGCTCAAGTCATCTTTCATTGCCTCGTAAGATCATGTTGCAGCAGCGCACGCCTAGTTTCTAGCACCGATCACGACATGATTCAGGTTAACCGATCTCAGAATTTCTTAATGTCAAACAAAGCATCTGAGCGAGTACAGGTCTGAGCATTCAAAGCTGACGGTTAAAAACTTCCCCCAAGTCAGAAATATAACCCGAAGGAGCGAGCCGTGAAGGACAGAACCGCCGTGGACGGGCGAGTGAGCATTATCTCGAAGAGCATGATTACAAAGGGCACAGGACAGATGAGAATAGGAACGCGATTGACAAGATTGCGAAGGGTAAAGCAGCGAACGCAAGCGTTGGAAAGGAGAAAAGGACAGAATTCAGTAGGATAGGACCGAGAAGGACGGGAAGGCGAATAAAGCTGAAAGTTATAAAGAACAATGACGCAAAGCATGCTTGCTGTACCCCAGCTCAGCTACATCACTTGCTTCGTCAGTAGGCTCCGAAGTAAAAGCACAGAGGTGCGGTACGGAGGATCATGTAATACGTCCCTTTGCGCTCTCTACTGGGCTGCTTTATTCAATCTGGGCGTGCTTCGTGCTCAGATCTTCAAGCGCGCAACGACATGCTGGGCCCAAAAGATTGGTATCGATGTTACCACGAGACGGGTTGTCATTGAAATCTTGATAAAGGTTGAAGAATGATTAGGAAGCGATCGGATATTTGTGTGCTCATCACTATGCCCGGACACAGTGCCGCCATAGTTAGCCATGATGAGCGCCTCACGCCTCGGCACGGCAGGTGTTGAATACTGGGGAATTAAGACAGGTGTAGCAGGGATATGGCAAGGTTGAGCAACCAATCAGAACCACCCTTCGTCCCATTTCAGGAAGGTTTGTTCCAACTATGAATAGCAATATAATAGAGAGCTGGCTAATCTGGAGGCTATTGTTATATACCTACCCGAGTGGATGCAGTTTTGAGGCAGAGTAACTCCAGAGAGCCAACACTATGCCCGCCACTCAACATAATAAAATCTGAAAAGCCGAGTTCCAAGCTTTTTTCATGAACACAATGTTGGTACAACAGAATACCAGTAATTTACCACTCTTTTATTAGGGCTATAGATGTATCTTTTTTTTTCTGACGAAATCAAAAGTATGTCTTTTTGGGGAGGCTCTGCTAAAGTGAGTGCTCTGTTAGGGTGGTGGCTCTGTCAGGATGGCCACTCTGTTGCAAGAGGGTCACTCTGTTGCAGCTATATTAGGTAATAGGCATTCTATAATAGCTATATTATAGGGGGCTATACGCTATATTATAGGGGGCTAGGCGCTATAATTTTTACCCCTATTTACCTATACTTGCTATTGCAACTACCTAATTCCACCCATTGCACCTATTGCACCTATCGTACCCATCACACCTATCGCACCTATCGCATCGCCCATATCAACACGGAGGTCATCTGAGGCTGTAGAGGGCATCGAAGGAGGCAGGCATCGAGGGAGGCATCGAGGGAGGCATCGAAGGAGGCATCGAAGGGGTCCTGTTACAGCTGTTATCAAGTGAAGGGCTTCAGGTGTTATCACTTACTTTGTTGCCTTCATCAGTGTTGCCTTTATCAGTGTTGCCTTCATCAGAGCCTTCCACAGGTGCCTGGATCCTGGCTACCATATGGAAGCCTCACAACACTGCAGAGGGCTTCAAGTAATACAGCTGTAGGCTAGCACTTGCTAGGCTGGCACTTGCCAGGCTGTCACTTGATAGTAGTTGCTAGCTATATTACCTGAAGCCTCTACAGTGGTGATAAGGCTATTTTGAGGTTGATGTAGCGCCATGAGGTTGATGAGGTTGATGATGATGAGTGTAGGTGTAGGTAGATGAGATGGATGAGATGGATTTCTCTAAATTCCAGTAGTGGTAGCTGTAGTTGTGCGAGGTAGGTAGGGGAAGGCATCGTAATATTTCGGAAGGAACGACTTTAGAAGTATTTTTGCATATAGATTTATATGAAAAGGTACTTCTTATAATATGCAGCTCGAAATTCTGAAAGAGTGTCAGCAGAGTATTGTAGCCAACAGAGTGTCAGTAGAGGTACTGGGTCAATATTGATGCGCGCGAGCAACAGGAGATTTCGAAGGCTATAGATTTCAAGAACTACCATTATAGCTATTCTAGCATTACTATATAATTAATAGAGAAATTGCACTATAAAGCTATGTTGGGCGCATGGCTCTGAAGGACTGGGAAAATAATGATACTATTGTGTTGGATTTTCGATATCCTGTCCGGCTCTAGTATACAGCCAACATCCTGACAAAAAATGGGGACCTCTCGCATAGGTAGGTATATTACATAATCAAATTGGAATTCATACCCGCCAGACGGGAAACCTTTGCAGTATTCGGATCATCAGTTCTCATGTATTCCCCGCTCTGCTATTGTCAGCCAAATAGATACATTTCGCGCTTGATCATTCACCGTCCCGTTCTACACGAGGCGCTTCCGGATTCTACTCCCGATTCGTACAGACGAACCTTGACTAGGATTCCCCAGCCCCCAGCTACGTTTCAATGTGTCGAGTCCTGGCCTCTGACCCGACCCCTTCAATCCTCTGTTTCTCCAGACGTTCGAACTGGCCATATAAGATATACCTTGGTATTACTCGTCCTGTCGAGGATCCCGAGCGCCGACATTCGTGCGGCGGACGTTCCTCGTTTCTGACACCCGACAGCCGATCGCGAACCTGTCCGCCGGTGAAGGCAAGAGACAGATACACGAGCCAGTAGGCGGTTTGGGAAATATGCCCTCCTGTCACTTTCGCGGGCGCGACGCCATGCATGCGCTCTTCATCATTATTCGAGAAAGTTTCGCTGCTGCCTCGGTCTTTTAGGCGACATTTCCCAGGTCTCCCGAGCCTCGGACATGTTTCATCTTGACAACAATGCCCTTCTCTCCTTTCCATCCAATGGTGGGAGCCGCCTTGTCTCATGACGATATTGAAACAGCAGCGATGTGATTGTTTCCTACTTGGGGAGATGAGGATGAGCAAATGCAACAAGAACATATTCCATTCAGGTGAGACGAGTGTACCCGGCTATGGTCTAAGCCAACCTAGGCGTCCAAGTAGCGGAGGAGACGAGAACATAATCGCGATGGCTTTGGATGGCATTGGCTCAGAGTTGGATTCTGAAGTTATACTCCCTAAGGTGCTTCATGGCGGGACATTTGTTGTCTTCTTTCCCCAGCGTATCATTTCAGGAAGGGCCAAAGGGTGACATACACGATATTTTGAGCATCCCAAAGTGCCAAAAATTCAACGAGGCCTTTGGCAAAATTGGTCTTATGACCACTCGCATTCGAACCACTGACCATATCGAGCCGACACTGCATAGTTTGATTGAAATAATCAACTATCATCGGTGATTGTGCCTTAACCAAATTCGCGAAGTTTTACGACCTGCTGCTCCTCTTTCCCATAACCATCGATCTCGTATTCACGCTGGAGGACCAAAGGGCTGTAGCGCTCGCATTGTGCACAAGCATCGTCTTCTGATGCTATACCACATACCACAGCACCCCCGGGAACGTGAGAACGACGACCCCGAAAACTTTCGGCGTGAGTTCGATCTGCTGTTCAGTGCTGTCATTTTTGACTGCTTTGCCAACGGCCGGGAAGCGAGATTCCGAAAATTTGCGGCCCTTTCGGGTTGGATATTGTGCATCATCGGAAAAGAAAGACCCTGGTCCACTTTCATCATCTGACCCTGATGGTGTCGCCGCCCCGAGCACCCGGTTTTGTCTCGCGCGGTCGCTCCCGTCACATATTCGATCTTCGCTTTACCTCCTGTTGGACAATCCCTTGTTGAAGATACAAAAGCGACCATACATTTGTAAAAATGGACGCATTTAGCTCATGATGCCCATGAGCTTCCGTCTGATCGTTGATGCGAGCCGCAAGTGGTTTCGGCAGCATCTCAGCTTTAGGATCATCCGCTTATCCAAGGGCTGTAAGCAAGGATGCATTCGATTCAATATGTGAGACAACGTACTCTAGAGAGCAAGTTGAAGGTACGCACGCCAACTTCGACGAATTTTTTGATACAGCAGATGACACGGCATCGCGTGCTACTCTTCGGCTCTCAATTGGGATACATAACTGCAGGAACACAGTGGTATCGCCTTTCTGCGTGCACAGACAGACGGGAGGTCATGAATAATCCGCATCCACGATCACCCTCGCGTTTTTCACTTCAGTAGCTGCGGAATTTAGATGGGGACACACAAATCAAAGGCGGCTTACTGTGCCAGTCTCCGCGATTGTCTTCGCTCTCAAGAGTCGCTGGCGAGGTTCATCATCGTGGTGATTCTATGCCCACGGGAAAGGTGAGAGCAGATATGCAGCGCAACCATGTTCCCACCCCCAAGCTCTATTCCTCAAGAACATAGGGGTATTAGTCATGAGCTCTAGACCTCTACGTTACAATCGACCACTCAAGGTAGCGTCTTTTTCCAAATGAGCCACATGTTGGGAGAAAGAAGCTTTTGATGCCTCATGTCTCTTGTAGATGGATTTCCTCTCCTCCGTCACCGCCTCTTGCTGCTCATTGTCGATGCCTGTCACTCGTCAATAAACCCCACCGTCGAAGGCGATGCCACGAAACCCTACCCAGATCCGTTGCCAGCCTCAGCCCCATAGGGCCAGAGCGCAACGTCGTCGAACATAAACGTGGACAATGATAACTCTTGTGCGCTGCATCGGCTTTCTTGGTGGATCGTCAACAAGGGATGAGCCATGTGCACTCATGCTTTTGAAGAAAATGTATTGGTTCCGGCGCTCTTTAAAGTAGTGGGCTATTATCGAAGGAATCATGTTTGTCTCATATCGTCCTTGCAGTAATGATAACGATGCTGTTTCCCTATATACTCGTGGCCTTGATATCTAGCCTCAATAACATACTCGTTTTCATTTGCACCCTCAAGCTCACGCTCATGCTCATCCACTCATACTTTTTTTCACTTTTGCGCTTTCATATGATATCCGCAACAGCACCGCTGTTTTTGATAATACTACCTCGGAAGCGACGAACCAGGCCCTGGTATAATCACACCTTTCATGTGAAGCCGGTCATCATTGTCGCTGCAAAGCGCTGCCACCCAAGATATAAGGCACTCCTAAGAGCAACAGGTTGAAGAAACATATCTAGGCACCAACTGAGCACACGCACATAGAACGCACCAAGGCTGAATATGGTGCCAAATCTGCAGAATTGGTGGATTGGCGGCTGCTACAGGTTGCATCGATTCTGGTTGGAGTATCATGAATGAAAATTCCTTACGACCCGATCCTGGATCATATCCGGCTGGTATATTGACAAGCGTCAGATCAAACAATGACGGAGGTTCGAAGGTGATCGAATCAATGCATTAACACATTTCGGATTATCTCGACACTACCGTTTGGATACAGACTTGCAGCTCGGTCTCCTGTTACGGTAAAAATCGACGCCGATATCACCGAGGTGGTAATACCGGTATATATCACCGCAACATCTCCTGTATTCATGGTTGTATCCTCGTTGAGTGTTGGTAAGGAAAGGGATGACCTGACAAGGATACTGTACTCCGAGGATTTTGTACAAGTTCGCTCGTTTCCTTCCGGTCCTCGGCGTCTTCCGAAGCCTTGCGAACTTGTCCTCTTCGAATCGTTCTGACAAATAATCAATCAATCGACGGCCATAGGTCGTGCAATTCAATGGAGGCTGGGGAATTAGTTATATCAGGAGTAGGTATTGCGCCATGATGCCGTTGACAACATGAAAGCCAACCGATCACCACGCTCATCCCCCACGGCGTCGAAATCCCTTTTTTTCGATTCACTCCTCCAAATTACCTGGACCAAGGGCTAGAGCTACACACTTCAGGAATGAAAGCCGTTACCTGCGCAGATCCAAGCGCTCATCGGTTCTTTTACTCTCTCACGAACAAAGATGCCATTCCCATACCAGTACCAACACACATACTGACAACGCCAACCTCCCCACCATCCCTCCTGAGACCATGCAACAACGTGCTCGTCATTCGTGCACCCGTAGCTCCGAGTGGATGTCCCAGGGCAATAGCGCCACCGTCCGGATTAACCTTACCCTCAGCAAGCTCGGTTTCCAGACCTAGTTCACGAATACAATAGAGCGCCTGACTGGCAAAAGCCTCGTTAATTTCCCATCTTTGTACATCGTCGTTCTCTAGCCCAAGTTGAGTGAGGAGCCGCGGAATCGCGATCGCGGGACCAATTCCCATTTCGTCCGGGTCGCAGCCGATTGTGACGGCAGACACAAATTTACCCATGACGAATTGATCGAGCCCGAGAGCGACCGCAGTACTACGTCGCATGAGCAGCGTGGCGGCCGCTCCGTCCGATACCTGGCTTGAATTGCCCGCCGTCGATGTGCCGTCAGATTTGAACGCGGGTTTCAATTTCGCTAGCTTCTCAACTGTGACGCCTTCCCGAATGCCGTCATCTTGAGCTACAGTAACAGGCTTCTTATTTCCGGCTTCGTCGCGGGTGATGGTGGTCACTGGCACAATCTCATCATCGAAAGCCCCGTTTGATCGGGCCGCAGCAGCTCGTCTATGTGACTCGGCTGCCAGCGCATCCTGGTCAGCCCGTGATACATTGTAACGCTCTGCCACATTTTCAGACGTGAGGCCCATTGGCATGATGCAGTCTCGAGCGTGTCTGTTGGGTGAATCACGAAGTTTAGGCCACAAGTCGACGGGGATGGCGCGGCTTCCGTAATTGCGTGTCATGCTCTCCATGCCAGCACCGACGCCGCACGAAATGGCGCCTATCTTTATCTGCGCAGCAACGGTCGCGATGGATTGAAGCGACGAGGAGCACGCGCGATTCATAGTGTAAAGGCACGTTAAATTGGGATATCCGGCGTGGTTCAAGGCCATGCGCGCTGCTTTAGACCCTCCCAATTCCGATAAGACGACACCAACACCGACATCCTCAATGATTGCAGGGTCAATCCAGGATTCTCCATGCGCCTCAAGGGTCCCCTTCAACACCGTTGCCAAAAGCTCTTCAGGGTAGGCGTCTTTCAACCCGCCCTTGGTCGACCGACATATCGGCGTTCTAATTGATGAGAGCACGACAACGTCCGTTGGTGCCTTGGCCAAGACGTTTTTGATACCACGTGGGATCGACATCATCGCCGTATTCAATTTGCGATGCGGGAAATCAGTGATTGAAATTTCAGGAAAGAGGAAAGCGAGCTGACGGTCCTTGATCTTGTATTCGAGGTCGGCGGCAGCGGAAACCCCTGTCTTGCAGCACCGGCATGCTCCCCACGGCGGCAATTCTCCGCGGCAATGAATTTGTCCCATGGCGGAGCGTTCACCATTGTAGCTAGCTCGTGCCAACATGTTTAGATGGAATAGGCAACTGTTGTCACATCTCTCAGCGAAATGTTCCAATGGCCCTTAAAAGGCGGGTAGATGTTGATTGCTACGACTTTGACCTCTCTCTTTAACCTTTCGATACACCATAGCATTATTCATTACTATATAAACTTCGTAGGCATAATCCCTTGCTCAAAGTCTATCTTTTTCTTGGCAATATACAAGCGCCTGATGTTATCCATGCTTGCTTATCATTCGATTACAACAGGTGGCTTATGCACCAACGGCTTAAAGCATTGGTTTTACATCATCTGCGACTTTGAAAGGTGCTTCTGTCCTGGCCTTTATCTCTCCAACCGCATGACACCACCTACAAGCTCAACCAATGTCAACCCCGTCGCAAAATCAACATTGACAACCTTCTCAAATAAGAAAGTCAGACAATTGGCAGTGTGCTCGATAATGCGATACTTACCAGATCCGTAACTGTCATTGAGACGCATGCGCGCCGGTTAGTGGGAATGTACAGCGCTTTGAGACCTTGGATTTGCCACGCTTATCCTTGTGCTTCATGGTCACTACCTCAATGGGATGATCAAAGGTAGAATGAAGAGATTTAGACAAAGTCTCTCGTCCGATTGCCCTCAAGGCTGTTTGTGATGGAACGATTGGCATCGGAGATTGACGATTGCGGTCTGTCATAAGCTTTCGTATTTCCTTCTTGCGCTCATTGCTTGGAATGTTCTTCCTTATTGGTGATGCACCCTCCGTGAAGCCGCCCTTGATGATCGATTCGAATCGAATTCAGTTGTGGTACGTCCTACAGGCTCGGGAAGAGAGATGAGCCTGTATGGAACGAAAGACAAGATGATATATTGTTAATGGCAGATAATGGAATGGAGTGACCACGGATACGATTTAAACACAGCAGTGATTCCGCTGCGGTCCTGACCTAGAGCCGCCGGCATGATGATGATTGAGTGAATGTTGTGTGATCTAGGACCAGGCGCACACCAGGAAAGGCATAGTCAGAGCCCGGCCTTTTACAGAAGATCGCTTGCCCTGATGATTGTATGGATTAATTTCTGAAGCAGCAGCGAAACATTCGTTCTGTTGAAGGAGAAACTAGGAAAAGATTCTCGTTCAGAAGATGCAATGACCAAAATGCTGTGGATTGTGCTTGATTTGAAGGGTTCTCCGAGCGAACGGAAGAAACTATCGGGCTTGGAACGGGTCTGATCAGCTGGTTGAGAACTACCGATGTGCGAATTGTCTCAGATCATCGGCAGGCTTCTGGTGTTACCTACGACTTGAGCAGAGGGTATCTAATGTCGACAGCATGGTAAGGCCTTCAAAAGCATCAAACAGAATCCTTCGCCATCAGCGGATTCGTTTTGATAGAGCCTGTAAGCAGCGTGCAACATCTTGGAATGATCAAAGCGAATTTTTTCTTGAAGATTGGCCAAGAAATTGCAAGCTGGTATTCATAGGATGAGGATGAATGACGCCCATCGCAAAGAACATTATATCTATATGATGTGAAAGTCTTACCGAACAGCGTCAGCACATGGCGATTTCGAAGGCATGCGAATTACGAATGGACAATTACTCGACACGTGGGAACATTTCTGCTCTAGGTCACAACAAAGACCAGCCAGACCGGAATAACCCCCGCATTGGCAACAGACGGAGATGCTTCCATTTTGTGTGGACTGAAGAGCACTTGGAATCTCTGAAGCTCTTGGGCATCGACTTGGAGTGAAAACCCGGTGTTACCGTCTTCATGGTGAATCAACGGGCTCCTATCGTGGCTAAATTTGGCCAACCAGCTGATGTGACGACCGTTGCAGGTAAGTTTCGGTTATCATGATCCATTCATTTTTCTTCTTTTACCTGACAATTGATCTAGCTTCCCTTGGCCTACCGCTGAAGCTACCTGATGGCAACTCGATGCCTGTCGGTGCGGCGCTTCGTGCGCATTCGGTTCGTGAGATAGTCTTCACTATTATGTTCATGGATTCAACACAGTTTCGGGCATGGACGACGCAAGGAGCATCCATACACACCAGTGTGACTCCCCCTGGGGGATAGGCTCGAGGTGTATCAAACGTGGATGCAAGTATCGAGAAGTTTGTGAAACTCCGAGATGAAGGCTTGCTGCAGTCGCGGGACTGTCCAGAGGGCAATCGAAAGCGAAATAAAGCAAGAACTTTCCTCCGAAAGGACCACAACATCGAAAAGCCCCCTGTGAAGCTGGGTGATGGAACCTGGATCTACCCGATCTGATGATACGGAGCAATGAGAGCATACAGAGAAACGGGCAGGAAAAGGAACAGAGATAAACCAGAAAGAAATATCACCGAAAGACTAATATGTAGTTCAGTAGGGAAATGATAGTACAGGTAGAAAAATTTCAGGTGAAGAGCTGGCCCGGGAAAAATGAGGTGTGATTACACAAACATCTGATATCTGGTTCTCTTCTTAAGTTGCCTATCACCTCATTTATCAATGTGCTATTATATTGTAGTTTGGGAACATCGGATTTTTCAAGTTTCCAATTGAAGACCTGAGCCCAATGTCTGGAGTTTTGTCTGGATTTTGGGTGTTTGGCGCCCTTGAACCAGCTGCTCAACCCCATAAGCTATATTGAGTAGCGATTGATCCGAAAGGGGCAACCCAATAATGTCCAATCCCACAGGCATATTTGAGGTTGCTCTGAAGCCCACAGGGACAGTGGTCGCTGGGATCCAGATCAAGATTTCGGAAGTGTGGTTGCGAATCTTGGCTTCGGTGATAGGGCCAGCAAGGCGCGGAGACAAGAGCCATTCGGAAGCTTGAGCAAGCAGTGAGCTGGTTCGGGAGGCAGCCCCTCCAACACCAGGTACAACACAATCCTGTTCCCAGGATGTCAGTCTGGTCTGCTGGGATCCCATCCCGTTTGATGGCTATTTGAAATGTGTTGAACAAACTGATTAACCAATCCCGGAGAACCGGCAAGGACGTCGCCGATTCATTAGCCAAGCTCTTCTCCGAAAGCCGCGATCACCTCGGAGCTAGGCGGCCTTCTTTTTGGTCAACCTTATCGACTATCTCGTACGGTTATCCAGACCGTGTTCCAGGTCAATATCTCCATTGTCGCCTCTGTAAAGAAATTGATCTTTTCTTAAATCGACATTTCTGTCATACTTTGGTTCTGGGTGGAGATTTCAATCAAACCTTTATTTATCTCAGATGCTGCCTGTCTTGTTCTGTCGTGCCAGGGACAGTTGCATTCAACGCTATCTCGGAGAGCCGCCAAACGACCATATCAGTTATGCCAAGATGAGTCAGGATGATTTAAATAAAGAGTTTCGGCTCATTCTGCAAGAGCGTGTTTATCCGGAGGCGACGGGACAGAATTTAGAAACGCCTTCGGGCTTTAGAACCGTTCGTGCTGGCTTATCCGATCTTTCGCCTAGCAGCGTGATGGTGACGCCAAACGGCGGCATCAATTCTGAGGTAGTGTATGGTTCTTTGATTACAGCATTGCAGCCTTCGGAATCCGCAACGACATTTCTATCAGTAGTCTACCAGTCAATAGATTTATCTGATGATGATACAGTGAGGGCAAATACAGAGCGTATCTTGCCGACCGTAACGGAGAGGGCTCGTATCACAGGTTGGGGAAACGTGTTTGAATATCGTCGCCGGACGATCGTTAGTGGGATAAGAGGCGACAAAATCACCATCACCAAATCCTATAATATTACTGGGGGGTTCCCTCAAGTCTGTCATCAGCCATATGAAAGGCAAAGGTAAAGGCGAATACTTGGATGATGACGAGAACGAGGATGATGACATTGGTGAATGCTGGACCTGTTCTGAGCGCCACGAGCCTTTCCCAAAGTTGAATGTATTTCTTTGAAGGCGGGCATAATTGCGCACCTGGTCTGATCAGGGCGTTCAGCTATGGTTTCTCAAGTTTACCACTTGTCCAGCAACGCGCGCGTTGCCAGGATGTGAGTAGTGTAAATTTTGATCTGTACCACCGTCAGAAGCGCAAGCCGAAAAGACGACCGATGATTTCAAAACCAATTTCATTTCCAATGATAGGCAACAATAGTTTTCGCCTCCAAGCAGGCCTTTTCGCCCACCTTTTCTTTCAAAATGCCAAGTTGGTTTCGGAGGGTGGATGACTGGCCTACAGATTTATCTCGAGGAGGGATCTGAATAAGAAAACCGGCAACCTATCGTGCAGGACATCGTGGCGATCATTCTTAGCTCGATATGGACAATCATATACTCGGTAGCCCCTACTGTATACTCTAGCGGTGAGAAACACAATAGCGATCCCGTCACCGTGAGGACATATTTGGTAAACGCGAACGAAATAATGTCGGGAATCACCTTGATAGGGATAGGATCGGATCCTGCCTGACATTGGTCCTACATGCCTTGCGGTCGGGGGTGGTGCTATAGCTTTGGGACTACTGTGAAGAAATAACGCCCGCCTTGTAGGATTGGCCATTTCGTATTCAAGCCAAGAAAGTTCAAACATAGGAAAAGCGTTTATATACTTTAACGTATTTGCCAGCCCGAATCCTAGAAAATCCGAGGCTGGGAATCTTCGCACACAATGGCGAGAAGGAAAACCTGCATGAACATTTTGAACGCCGCGGTTCCTTAACACAGGTGTCTATGGACCCGTACGTTTTCAATAAGGATATATGAAGCTAAGCTACCAACACATCTCTATTCATCATATTCAGCTGCTAGCGAAGTATGCGCACCTGAACGAAAGGAATATTGGCTGCTCATGAACAATCGAGAAAGGGTTGCGGGCGAGCCTCCCGGCAATTTCTTATCACTGAATTCCAACGTGACGGCCTGGCATCTAGATCTTGTTGCCAAGAGCAGCGTCACCTCAAAACGATGTAGGGTAACGTGAATACGGTGGCGGGACTTCAAAAAGGGGTGGAGTCATATCGCAGCCTTGTGCGAGAGCAACCTCCGATGCACCTCGGAACTAAAAACGGGATCTGTAGGATCGGCTTTGGCTTGGTCGCCTCACAGAATAGCAATGCGAAGAAGATCGCTCAGGTTCATGAGAAGTCGGATTGATAAGCAAACTGTATTTCTAAGCAGACATCGACAGCTAGAGCGCTTGGATACGGGTGAATAGTATATATATATATCAACTGCTCATCTGACCTCATCATGCAAGGATCATCCTACAAACAGGATATCATAGAGACTTCCATTTCCAAATCAAAGATCCAGCTTTGAACATACACCGGCAAGATGCGATTTACAGTTCCTTTGCAAGCCCTCGCAGTTTTGTACATGGCCAAAGCAACAGTACAAGCCCCCTTCGATCACTCGACAGCATATCCTACTCGCAGCCTTGCAAACATTACGGTGATCGATACCCCCATCGTTCGCGAAGCCCAAGCATACGCCCGGGCGCATAGCTCCGATGTGGTGTACGACCACATCATCCGCTCGTGGCTATTCGGGGTATTGATTCTCGAGCATAATGCCACTCTGAAAGAGCTCGTCGACCCGGAAACCCATGCTGTCGCCACCCTTTTGCACGACCTCGGCTGGGACCAGACTCCGGGCTCATCAGTCGTAAGCTCTGATCGTCGGTTTGAAGTCGATGGAGCAATTGCAGCTAGAGAGTTCTTGACCACGCGCGAACCCGAGCGATGGGGCGAACGCAGGTCTCAGTTGGTCTGGGATTCAATCGCTCTGCATACGCAGGAAAGTATCTGGACCTACAAGGAACCCGTCGTCATGGTCACCGGAGCGGGCATTTTCAACGACTTTGATAACATGTATGGTGACATTACTCAAAGCGAGTACGATGCTGTTGTGAAGGCTATCCCCCGAGTCGATTTCATTGAAACCGTCAATCAAACCTTTGTTTGGCTATGCCAATCGAAGCCCATTACGACCTATGGTATGTGAGACTTTTTTTTCTTAAGACTTTGTGTGTTGAACGGCATCCTAATAGAATTTCCAGATACGTTCATGCAGCCTTGGGGTGACGAGTTTGTGCAGGGTTATAATGCGACAGGATATAGAGTCTTCGATATAATCACAAATGACAAGGACTACTGATCCACTGATCCTCTGGAATGTGTGTTGAAAGCGAGAGACCGCAAGATGATAAACGTGCATAAGATTTGTATGGTGTCTGGAAGGAATTGATATATTGAAAGACATACCAAGTTACAGAGCAAAATATAGCCCGGCTTATGCCCACCGGCAAAGCCGCATGAAAGACAAATATATGGCAGTGATTCTTGAAGGATGCCAATGCCTACTAGATCCAAAGATCGGGCCTCGTCCTTGTCTGGACATCTCGTCGGATAGCTGTGCGTCTCACCAATCTGCGTGATCATCTTCGCGGAAGTTGGGTAGTGGCGCTGGTGCGTGAAAGAACACTGGACCTTCCACTTCCTCCTCCCATTTATCTAAAGCCTCGAGCACAACACCACCCACATTGCTGCCGTCGACAAGAATCCTATGAACCCGCCAAGCATACCAGGTCAATTTGACATATTGTAACGTCAGTAGGACCTCCGCTAGCTGCTGGGCATGGCTGCGAAGCTTCGATGCCTCAGGTTCTTCATCCAGCCAAACCGATATCCAGATATTTCTCAAGGACCTCAAGCGTATGAGAGCAGTCTCAGCGAGAAGGTGATGTTTGAGTAGTCATCGATGCTGAAAGCGAAATCCGTTACCTCTGTCCAATTCTCAAGCTCTAAGCTCCGGCGGTTCTGCTCATCGTCAAACTGGAACAGCCAAGGTAACATGATCTTGGTTGCCTTCAGAGAGACTAAAGACTGAACCCTCAAATTTTCGTGCTCTTCACCGAGACTAAACATGTTGATCTGCACGCCAAATTCGTGCTTATGACTCCTAGTTGAAGCCTCAAATGCCTCACTCGTATAAGTATTTAGCTCCGAAAGAGACAATATCTGTAAATTTGGGGTAGACGTCTCTATAAAGAGCCACCACGGGATAAGCTTTATAGGTGGATCTTCGTATCGGTCAGATTTATTCTTGAGATAAACATTTCGAAGCTTCCCAGGATTGATGTCATCGAGTATATCGTCGGGGAGCAGAATACCGTCGCCTAACCGTAAGGTGCTTAGCTCTAGCATGCGGCCAACTCGTCTCCTGTATTCGCTAGCGACCCAACTCAAAAGCTTCCGATGGACTCGGTGATCGCTATCTTCCGCATCACGCGGTTCCCAATGGTTCGACTCCAACACCATCCCGTATGCAATGGATAAGCTCAGTTCTTCAAGATGGGGAGAGCCAATGAGTATTTGAAGTATTCGCGATCTCCAGACCATCAAATCTTCGCAAATATTGAGAATTGTGAGTTTCTTCAAGTTAGAGAAGATGAAGTTATCACAGAGACGGCCATATCGTGCTCTTCGTGTCAAATACTTGGCCTGACGACTGGGCTGGCGTCTATAGCTAATACCGAAAAACGAACGAAGTTGATCGGGAAGGTCAATCGATAACCTTTCGATTGTAGAGATGTTCGAGAGTTTTTGAACGCATTCCGAGCTTAGAAGGACATCGCGGCAACTTCAAAGTGTAATGATAAATACGATAGCGGCACACTTAGTTTGATATCCCGGGTGACGACTTACGCAAACACTTTCAGATTGGAGCATCGCCGACAAATCTCAATGATTGCCTCGTTCAATTGAGCATACACGGGCTCTCGCACGGAGTTCTGATAATCCCAATTATCAGGTTCTTGGTCGTCGAACCACATGGGGAGGTCGTCTTCGGGGTTACTTCTACGCCTTCCAGGCGACAGCTCACGCCAGCTTTCGGGCCCTCGATCCTCCTCGTCGGAGTCATCAGCGTCCACGTCTTCGAAATTATCGCTGTCCCAATCCGGCCACTCTAACTCATGAGTTTCATCCCAGTCCAACATGCAACGCTTAACAGCAGAGTTCGTAATGATGAACGTTCGCGTATATGCGAGTCTGTTGTGTTGAAAAAGCGTATGTCTCTTGTCTTTGTCGACTAGAAACCGACAGCTATATCGATCCCATCGCAAACAGCAATATAACTGTCGCGAAAATGCATCATTGAATGCTTGATTGACAAGACACGCATTATACAACGCCCTCCGGTTATTGAGCTAGAATGTATCAGCCATAAATGATAGACCGTAAGGGCTGGCTGGCCCTTTCACCCGCCCCGCCCTCACCTGTTCAGCGATCAGCTCCAGTATGTATTGAATTCCCAGCGCTCGCAAGGATGCTGATCCGATATAATCGGAGTTCGATGATGAATCTTCCGGATCCATTGCGGCGAAGGTGGAAAGATGTGACACGTACAGGATCCCATTGAGTGTTCTAGCTTGTCGGTGATGATGTGAACATTCCTTGATGCTGAGACGTGAAGGGACGGGATCGCCCGCTGCTAGAAAGGCAAAGACCAGAGGAATGCGGGGTACTTTGTGTGAAAGATTTAGGCATGCACACGGGGATTGTATTTGCGGATGGTAGACCTCTGGCTATCTGCTTCGATTTTACCGACATTGAACGGTGCCAACGATAAATTCAGACAAAGGAGCCAAGCGCTGCGAAGAATAAGTGGCATACTCATAATCCGTACTAACATGACCCCTTGCTCTAGTATTGGACATGCCCATGTCCCTGGTATAAACAGATTTTTATTTGAAACTTACGATAGATGCTATCTCAATTCTATTTGAATCGATATTTAACAAAGTTCTAACGCATATTAACCGTATATTACAATTATAACAAGTGATTTTATAAGAAGGCATCCTAGAAATATGCCGCTTTTTTTTCGTACCACTTGGGAGCTGCTCCGCATGATTACTCCCTCCATAATACGCCGGCCCCATCATGATAATAATAGTATCGACGTGGAGAATTGATGGATCATGGCGACATGGTATTGGTAGATGGTCCATCTGAAAAATCTAGGCGACCCAACATGCAGCTGTCCTATGTATGCCAAGCTTATACTAGACGATTTAAGGAAGCTGGAAAGCCTAAGCCATGCAGCAATGTGGCAAAGCTTGGTAACGGTTCCGCAACGTTGCCGCTGGGCTGAAAGACCCTTGTTGCATGTTTCTTAATTTCACGATTCGAGACGTTGACGATGTTCAGGGGGTTTTAATACGGCGGGGTGTCGCCTCTTTCCAGAGCGAACTTAGTCTTTTCAACTCAGAGCTGCATACTGAGAAGGGCTTCGCAGATAAGAAAGGATCCGGGGTTTACGCCGGCGAAGAAATCAGGTACCCATCAATCGCTGGAGAGCTTGATAGCAGCACTATGTTCCGGTTCTCCTATGCACTAAAAAGGGATTACCCCTACAGCTGGCTTACGCCCGCAGTAGCAGCCGGGACGCTGGTTGCTGCCGCAGTCATTTTATTCATCAACATAATCACACAAAGTTACGACCTCGTTGCAACCTCAACGAATAATATCAGCGGCCTGAAAGCGCAAAACCCGTTCGCCCAGCAGCCCCTCCTTGCGTATCTGGTACAGCAGAATAACAATAAAGCTTCGTGTGACGCCGCCACGATTCCAATCAACAGCGAGATATGGACGAAGAACTATGCCTTACCCTACACAGTCACAAGTGTTTGGCGGGAATATGGCAACGGCACGATGGAGAATCAAGGCGCTCTCGTATATCTTGACAACATGCTACTGGATTGCAACGTAACGGGGATCACGATCCTCGTCAATGGGAAATATAGTCAAACCCCCCTTCTTTCGGCCCGCTCGCGCGTAGGACTGGTGATCAAACCACAAGCGACATGTGCTATCCAGGACGACGACACACCAGTCAAGTCCGATCAGAAAGGCGATCAGATAAATGGCATGACTTTTTTCAGCCTTCAGGGCGCATACAACATCATTGATAGTGATATCCCGAATTTTCTACTTAGCAACGCAACGACATCTCCGAGTTTGTTTTGGGGGCGGTCTTTGTTGGCCTTATACTACCTCGTCACGAGCCACGCGTATTGGGAAGCTTCCCTCAATTCGGATTGGGGTTCAAACGGGTCCAGCTCTAACACATACTCAGCATATTTTCAACTTTCACGGCAATCAAATGCCACTGTCGGAACCGCCGACGAGGTTATGAGCGACAATTTCTTTAGTGTCGAGTGTGATACTGAGGATAATTTCTGCCAGAACACCACGATTCCGGCATTATCCCAGGGCAGCATCGGCGCGCATGGGGTTGGTACTGGAGGATCCCCGTATCCCTCCATCTGGTCTGCGATAAACGTGCTGGGCAAGGCCATGTGGTTTACGACAATGACAGATCTCGGACAGAACAACACCGTCATCCCTAATATGCTCGCATACCCGGATTTGCTGGCCAACCTAACGAGTAACGTGACGAATGAGGCCAACGCCTGGGTTGCCCTACAAAATTCTGGCGCTAGATATGGCAGCGTTCTGCGGCTGGATACAGATCTCATGACACAATCTTTTGACCCCTCTGCGACGCCCGTGCCCGCACTGGGGACTCAAGCCAGCTATTTATCAACGAACTATGTCTGCCAAATACCGAAGCCCAAATCCGCAGGCACGCGCGTCATTGCGATTCTTACAGCTTCCCTGGTCCTGTTGCAGACTGTCTGGAATGGATTCTTTTTTGCCTTCGACTGGATTATTTTTCGTCGCCGTAAAGACCCCTCAGATGCTTTTTGTGAAGGGTGTATTGCGAATCACGCTGCGCAGTCGGTTCAAGCGGCGAATAGGAACGCCGAGGTCTCAGGGGAGAAAGGCATCCAAACGTGGGGAAGGAAAGATTATACGCAAGTCAACCAAATGGAACAGCATTCAGAGTAAATGATCTCGCAATTTTGAAGAAATCAGAGAGAATGAGATGAAGAGAGGTAGCTAGAAGTAAGGGATAAGTCCGACCTCAATACATGTCATTTCGGAGGCAGCCGAGCAGGCTCATCTATCCGGTGACTTGCTGTTAAGGCGCGAAAGACTATGCGGGCTTGATCAAAACGCGCCCGATGCCGAATGTCCGTAAGGATGCTCGGCTGCTTCGTATAATATGAAGATTGAAGACTTATTAGCCTGTCTTTTGAGCGCTTTGGAAATCCAGCACCTTAGCAGACAGGCCTATACCACAAGCCGACATAGCAAATTTGACCCAGAGGCTTGTACAAATCATCGGGGTCATATTTTAATTGAACAGTAGCCTGCCATTTTAATCAGCTCATACCAATAAAAAACAAATCAGCCCAAGAAAGCGGCCCGTTGGTGATGATTACATACATGTATCCAAGTCTTCGGAAGACTCTCCGTTGGTACGAAGTGAATAAATCTGTCTAAGTCATACGATATACGAGGCATCATGCTTGTTGTTCCGGTGTTTCGAAGATCCCCTGCCCGGGACTCTTTACCGACATTCCTGATCAGTTCACCGAACTACCCCGCCAATGGAAATGACCCTCGCGGCGCGCGGTCCGGTGATCAGCGGCCGCCTCGAGCTTACAACCTGCTATTTTATTCTCTTTCTTTGCTCATCACAAAATAACAATTGACTTTCTATTCCAAGTTGCTTCTTCTTTTACGGACCAAAGAGAGCAACCTGTCCCGAAAAGAGGGGACTTAAGGAGGATGTCCGAGACTGCCAAAGCCACCGAGCTTCTCAAGCTAGCCGAAACGGACGTGACCAACGCGCTCACGGCAGCGCAATACGGGCCTATATTAACAGCGCCCCCCTTCGTGCTCATTGACGGGGCTTTCAATACGAGAGACTTAGGGCTTATTCCCGGTAGTCCCCTGCGCCCGAACTATGCCTTCCGATCGGGCATGTTGGGTCATCTCACGGACAACGGCAAAGCATCGGTCGCGGGGAAGCTCGGTGTGAAGCGCATTTTCGATCTGCGGTCGCCCGAGGAGCGGGAGAATATTCCGGACCCTGTTATTTATGAGGTTGAGAATATCTGGCTTCCGACGTCGCGGCCTGAGAGCAAGATCGATTTGAGCAAGTTTGTTGCTGGCGAAGGCGAGGCTGGTTATGAGGCCATGTACCTTGAAGTCCTCGATGTCTACGCTGATAGCTTCAGAGCAATCTTAGAGCATGTTCGTGACCGCCCACAAGATCCGTTTCTAGTGCATTGTACTGGTGAGTACCCGACCATTGAAGTCGTTGAATTGTGATGGATCCTCTGATACGTAGAATATGTACACAGCTGGTCGTGACAGAACCGGTGTATTCGGCGCGCTGATACTGGCTCTCGCTGGTGCTTCAGAAGATGCCATCGTCCTAGACTGGCAGCTATCGCGCATAGGCACCGAACCCGTTCGTGAGATGCTCCTCGCATACGCCAAGCAAGGGTCGAATTTCGGAGCTTCTGCGGATCCCGCCGCCTTCCACAATCTTGTTAATTTGAGGAAGTCATGCTGGGACGCATTCCTCAAGGGACTTGATAAGGAGTACGGGGGCTTCGAAAAATATGCCACTGGAACATTGGGGTTCTCGGGTGAGGATCTCGAGGAAATAACGAGGAATCTGAGGGAGGAACCACTAACATCGACATAATGATATGGGCACCTGTTTAGACATCTACGATAGACAGGCACAGAAATAGCGTGTAATTGGAGCTTTAAAGCACCGGGTGAAACGTGATGCTGTTACCGGCGAAATCAGAGATACAAAATGATGTTAATCAATGGTACAGACGGCCTCAACGGCTGCGGCAGAAGGTATACATGTAGTAGGCAAAACAGGCACAATGGCACAATATAACAAGAAAATCATGGCATAATAACCATTGACCTTTGCTATGTTTGTGTTGTGAGAAAGTAGAACTGAAGCTATCTTCGGGCCCATCGAGTGAATATCACAAGCCAGTGCTGAAGTTGATGGTTCCCTTTGAGGGGTGGCATCAGGGCAAGGATGACGACAAAGTAACCATTTTGGTAAGCTAGTAATCGATGCGCAGCGAGAGTGTGGGAGATTGTCATATACAGCAGAAAGACGCTTTAGGAGCCGTATGATCATGTCTATTAAGAGACCAGCAGAATTCACCTGCTGAGAGTGGGACTTACCCCCGACGCCCCGGCGTCGTCTGCCTTTTGCATGATAAAGTGAGAAACCACCTTATCACACTCAGACTATTAGGACACTGAGACTGGTGATTGATGAGTGCCGTTATTTACATCGACCTGTATGATGCACCTAGGTAGGTACACAGATACACTCAGGCTTACACCTAGTAAGCACTCATGCAACGCGGTCCTGGACTTGCTCGGCAATTTTTCAGAGGATCTCGAGGACTTCGGATTGAGGGGATGGCATTGCGATAGCATGCCGAATGACATGGAAGTAAGTGTATACTTATCTCTTGGATAACATGTGTAGCAATTCAATCGTCTTGACTGGTGAAAATGCGAATAGATACCTAACTGAGCATCCAATGAAGTCTTCATATATGGTTGAATAATAATGGCACACCCTACCGCCGTAGTACATAGTCATCCCAATTTTCTGCCAATTCCATGAGTGCTGCGTATATTTCCCGGTCCTCAGAACTTACCGTAACAGCCGCAACATCTCGCGCTGCCTTTGGCGGCGTAAAATAGCCCCCATCGGGATAACAGGTCGCCTTCGGCGTACTGCTGTTGACGCCGTGCGGATCGAAGGCGCCCAGGTGGAATGCGTTACCGGTAATAGTGCTTAGTTGTGGTCCGAATCTGTACATGGCGTTGATGCCGGAGGCGCCGGGACCGCCCGGGTTGAAGAGCAGGTTTTGGGTGGCGCCGGGATTACGCATCCGGATCAGAGGGATCGTAAATCTCTTTGTCTGGTGATTGGGATATATTGAATTGGGTTATGGGGACGGTTATCGTGCCACATTCGACGGCACGGCCGCTGCCGGCATGACCGCAATTTTCCCATACTATGCTCTCGCCGGGATATCTGTGCACTTCTTTCTGTGTTGGAGCCTGTGCATCATTTCGAAATAGGTGCTGAACTGGGGTAAGGTATTGAAGAAGCCCCAAAATGAGGAGAACAAGGCCACATTTCAGACCCCAATGGCCGGAACGTTTCAGGTTGACTGCGTCGATCCTTTGATGTCGTAAGATTTCGCTTTTCACTGCCATGACCAATAAGTGGTTATTCTAGAAATATTCCAACCTTCCGGCTGACAGCGGCGCAGAAAGTAACCAGCTGTGGCACCGATGTATTTTGGGGAAATGAGTTAGCATAATTTAATGGAAATCCAGGTGACGGAGACCTCTTATCCATTAATAGAAAGCAGACTCCGCCGCACAGGCAGCAACGAAGTGATTCTTCTGTTGTTAGGTCTTCACGTCTGCTATAGGCAATATGCCGTACGGGAGGAGAGGGTGGTCCTTGAGGGGAATAGCAGCACTAAGAACAGATACACACATTATAGCTAATAATTTCACGCGCTATCATCCAGTAATGCAAAATATACCCCAGAGCTGGAGAGCTTGGTGATTCATTTTCATGATACTTGGGAGCTATGCTGTTTCTTATTGATGTTGCACTGATGACACTTAGATCTATATAGGGATGTAGGTAAATCAGATTGAATAATGGTGAGAGGGAATGGATATAATGTTCGGGAATAATAGAGAAGTGATGTAGTAATGGGTTTGATTAAAATGGCATCGGAAGCGCAGAAGATCGTCATCTTGCAGAAATACACGTGGGTCCATTCAGGGTCGAGACCCGAAATGTCAGGGTGCGGGCGCGGCGGGATGCTTGGGGTCAGGTTCTGGGAGGGTTCTAGGCCAGCGGAAGAAGCTGTGATGGCCCTGGATGGGCAGGAGGAGTCGGCAGAAGTACCCGGGGTTCGGGGAACGGGTGGTGACCCTGATTATTTCCAAGAAAACGACAAGTCTAAGGCGTATTTTTTTTGCAGCGCACGTGCATACAACAGGCAGGTATTCTTCATTCCATGTAACATGCCCACGAGCTAACTGCCCATTTTCAATTCCATCGATCTTACCTTTTTTCTTTTACTTACCTTACCTACCACCCACATCCATTCATCCAGTCGGTCTACATTCCGATGGAGGCGTAGCCCATTCTTATCTAATCTACATACTTGACGTGATCTCTTCTCGGTACAGACGCTAGTCAAGACAAGAATCTGGACGAGTCTTCCAAGGCTCCAACCACGACAACCTCCACTTCAGCCGTAGCACATTTTCAGCCATCTCGAAAACATCCATCACTTGCCACTTACCTTACCCACACACACACTCTCTCTCTCCCTCTCTTTAAATCATCCCCTGCGCACGCGATCCGACCCAATAAACACATGCCGACAAACCGAAATCACCACCACCACCTCCACCACCACCATGGCGAATCCGGTCGGCGAGGATAATTGGCTGGCATACATTGAAGAGCAGAGACGCCACGCCACCGACCTCGAAACCCGCGTCAAGGTTGTTGAGCTTTTCAAAGCTGCTCTAGCCGACGAGCCCCAAAGTCTTGACCTCTGGCTGTCCTATTGCGAGTATTTCTGGTCCCTGTTCAACGACAGCAGCAACCCCGATAGCAGCTGGTCCGATGAAGAGAAAGAGTTAGGTCGGGAGCTGTTTGCCTTCGATCAAGCCTTGGGCTACTGGAACGATGGCTACGATGCCACCAAGTTCCGTATTGCGGACAGCCACCGGTTTTGGGATCGCTGGATCGCCATCGAGCTTGGTCAACTCGCGCGCGCAGAAAACCCTGTCGGCATCAAGCGCATCTCCCACCTCTTCCGCGATCGTTTACAAGTCCCTCATGCCACCTGGGACCAGACCTCCCAGATGTTCTCCCAGTTCCTCACTACTTACAATAATGCCGCCTACGAGTCTGAGATGCAAGATGTCACGCGCACCGCCCGCGACGCCAAAGCTGCCTACGAACCCCGTGAGCGCTTCGAGCTCGACCTAGCCCGTGCCCAACGCGAAAAGGACCGCGACGCCGAGGCTACCATCATGCGCCGCTATCTTGAGTGGGAAGTTTCTCAGACCACCCATGCTCCCCCTCACGACTTGCTCACAATTTCTCTCGGGCTTGGCCTATACTCACGTGCTCTGACTGGCATCTTTTCCCTCGACGACACTGTCTGGAACGAGGGCGCCATCTACCTCTCCACTCTTCATCGCGAGCGTCAGCGCCAGAGCCCCACCGCCTATCGTCTACCCGACACCCTTGATTTTTTGCAGCGTGCTACTAAGCACTGTCCTTGGTCCGGGCCCCTTTGGTCCAGATATATCCTAACTGCTGAGGCTGCTGGTTTGCCCTTCTATAGCGTTGAATCGATCAAACATGCTGCCACCAACACCAAGGCCCTTGACAAGAACGGCATGACGGGTGTTCTTGATATGTACACTGCGTGGTGTGGCTTCTTGAAGCGTACTGCCATGGATCCTAATGCCTCCGAGGATGCTGCAGATGTCGCCGAACTGGGTCTGCTCGCTGCGCTGGAGGATGTCTCACTCTGGGGAAAGCGCCTCTATAAGGATGCTTACCAAGGTGATCCAAATTACCGCCTCGAGCGCATTCTCATCCAGTTCCTTACCGAAGTCAAGTCGGATGTCGATGGTGCGAGAGAGCACTGGAACAAGATGACGCAGCAGACTCTCCTTGCCAACAGCTACGATTTCTGGCTCAATTACTACCTTTGGGAAATGGTTATCTTTGCTTCAAAGCCGAAACTACCCTGTCCAACGCCTCCCACGCCATCCGTCGGTTCACGGGCTTCACGTATTCCCAGCATGGCCACAGGTGTTCTGCAACGCGCTCTCGCAAGCAAGGGCTTAGACTGGCCCGAGCGGATCATGGAAGTCTACCTTCAACACTGTAATGACTATGAGCAACCAGACGTTCTGCACTTTGCTCTTGATACCGTTCACAATACTCGACGACTTGTGGCGGAGCGCCGGGAACATGAGACAGCGCAAGCTCAGGCTGCGTACGCTGCTCAGATTGAGCAGGCTGGAAATGAAGCTCCTGCTGCAGAAGCAGGCTCGCCCTCAAATGCGAAGAGGAAACGAGAAGATGGTGCTGAGGATGCTGGGGATGCTGGGGAGGGCGCTAGCAAGAAGGCTAGGAGTACAGAACCAGGTGCTGATGGATTGAATGGAACGAACGAGTCGGATCAAAAGCGCGATCGTGAAAATACTTCGGTCCTAGTGACCAATCTACCCTTCGAGCTCACAAAGACGGCCTTGAAGAAATACTTCAAAGAGTACGGCCACATGAACAATATCGAACTTCATCAAGAGGAAGACAAGCAGTCAAGTACCGCGTTGATTGAATTCAGTTCTCACGAGGAAGCTGTGTCTGCACTTTTAAGAGATCAGAAATATCTTGGAGAGTCGCAGATCACCGTCAAGCCGGGCACCAACTTGACGATCTACGTCTCAAACTATCCCCCCACAGCGGACGAAGCCTATATTCGCAACCTCTTCAAGAAGTGTGGCGATATATTCAGCGTACGATTCCCATCACTCCGGTTCAACACCCATCGACGTTTCTGCTACGTGTCATTCAGAGATCAGGAGGCATCATACAAGGCGACACTGTTAGACGGAACGCTGATTGAAGGGAAATTCAAGCTCCAGTCAAAGTATTCCAATCCCAAGGGAAAGAAAGACCGCGAGGGTATCGTGGCAGAGAAACGTGAGGTCCGGGTCAAGGGTGTGCCCTCGGGGGCGACAGAGGATGAACTTCGCAGTGTTTTCAGCAACTACGGCAAAGTGGTTAGCGTCCGTATACTTACGAACATGGGCGGCAAGAATGTAGGCACTGCTTTTGTTGTTTTCGAAACCAAAGAGCAGACAGAGAAGGCATTGGAGTTGGACAAGACCAAGTTCAAGTCAGAAATTCTCATCGTTGAGCTCTGCAAAGAATCCAACTTCAAGCCGATTGCTACGACCAAGGGAGATCATGGTTCGGCGGCATCATCCCCTGCGCCCTCGGCGGATGGGGACTTGGCCATGATGGATGACCATAGTGAACCTAATGGCCGTCACCCTACACCACGCGAGATTCAACAACGAACCATCGCCATCATGGACTTGCCGGATACGGTCAATGACGCCCGTGTGCGTGCCTTGGTCGAAAAGCATGGAGCGGTCGTCAAGCTGGTTCTGCGGCCAGACCATGCGGGAGCCATTATCGAATTTGCGGACGCGTCGATGGCCGGACATGCCGCGCTTGCCCTCGAGGGAACCGAGATTGATTTCGGACACAAAATCCGTACCGGCTCTGTTCAGGAACTATTCCACGGCGGGAAAGACAAGGGTGACAAACAGGGAACGACGACCCCTGCTTCCTTCAAGACAACAGCATCATCTTCGAAGAATTTGATGCTGCCACCGCCAAACGTGAGAAGACCGATGGTGCTAGGACGTGGCGGGAAGAAACGAGGTGGTTTGGGATTCGTGGCCATGGCGAGGAGTGATAATACTCAGAACAAGAAGGAAGATACCCCGAAGTAGAATTTTTTTTTTTTTTTTTTTATTGTTGGCCATTTGCTATTCGTAGCATACCGCATGGTTGCAACCCACACTCACCCCATGTATATATATCAGGATGGGCGAGCAGGCGAATGTTCGGATGGATGGTCTAGGTGGTGGGCGGGTGGTTACGGATCATTTATTGCATTTTGGGGGCGTCATCTCATTGCTACGTGCTGCTGCTGCTGCCTACAATACAAAGAGGATGAAAGGTGATTATTGGGGGGAAATAATCTTGACGAGTTCCTGGCTTTGTACCCAGCAGGGAAGATGATGATGAAGAAGAAGAAGAAGAAGAAGAAGAAGAGAAAGACGAATTGTCAATGCAAGGGGAGACTACCTGCTGGCAATACACCCCAATTGTTCCCATGGAGCTTCTGATCAAGGTATAGTCAATACTCGGGACAGTTAAATGAACAATTTTGCTTATGAATGAGCTTCCAAGTGCCAGTGGATTGCCATTTCTTAACGTTCTGCAAATATCAGGATCTCCATATAATCTGACTCCTCAGTGTAATATCATCTCCTTATAACACTAGCAACTGTAAAACTGGGAACTGCGAAATTAACAACCGTAAAATTAGCCAAAATGAGCTGAATTATTTTTGGAATAACGTAGCATTCTGGTGTTCACTTGTCTTTGACATTTGGGAAAATGACTTCAAGCCCAGTGATAGATCGTTCGCCCACACCTCTTATCAGTGGTCCGCGATATCGGACAAAACGGCCGCCCACATTACGCCTTGTGAATTCACAATATGGAGCAAATCACCTATACATATCAGATATTCATTCAAAATTTCAATGGATTATATTGCACAGCTTCCTATCTATAGATTCTGGGTTTTTGGATTTCTGGTTCGATCTCTTGCATGTGCGCGCCGTCCTCGAAAGACGGCTCAACCTTGTAAACCACCATGTACCTACAGGTCGTTGAATAAGCTGCCGACTCTGAAGACGTTCAACCTTCCTCCTCGTAATTCTCCCCCCTTCAAGCAGTCGCACCTTGCACTGAGAGAATCAAGTGCCTTGGCTGGGGTTCGAAGCGACTGGATAAATGGCCTGGCTACTCACCTCGGCCCTGCTCGCAGGTAGTCTGGGCGCATTGACCAATTACCGCCAGTATGCCATCGACTACCTCTTCGCCGAAACGTATTGCTACCAAGCTGTGCGAACCAACATACCTAACTTAGATTCAAATGCCGACACCAAGATCAACTGTTTTTCTGTCTCCCCGACGAGCAGCAAATTCACAAGCGTTTTCAGCGCTAGCAAGGATTCTAAGGTGGTTGATGCTGACGCAGGTTATGTTATTCCTGGCCTCTGGGATGGGCATGGACATCTGCTTCAGTATGGCGAGTTTTTGAACTCGGTTGATTTGTTTGGCTCGAAGTCTATGGATGAGATTCGGGCGAGGGTGAGAGGATATATTGAGACACATCCTGGGGCTGGGACTCCGGAGGAGTGGGTTAGGGGCGTTGGATGGGATCAGATGGCTTTGGATGCTATGCCTACTGCTGTAAGTCGGCCATTTGGATCATCACGATTGCTGGCCCGAGCATACGTCACAGATACAGAGACGCTGACGAAGGACAATGAAGGATGACTTAACAACAGATGAAAGTCTCAAAGACCTATACATCATGCTCGACCGCGTCGACGTGCACTGCATCTGGGTCTCTCAAGCCGTCCTGAACCTACTGCCCGCCGACATGCCCGATATTCCAGGCGGTGAGATCGTTAGGGATCCCGGTCGCGGCGTATTCTGCGACAACGCCATGGAATTTGTGACGGCGTACTGGCCGAAACCCGATGAGAAGAAGAAGACTGCTCACGTCAAGAGCGCGATGACCAAACTCAATGAATACGGGCTGGTCGGCATGCACGATGCGGGTGTCACGCCGAGAAATCTGGAGCTGTATAAAAAGCTCGCTGGGAATGGGAATGAGGATTGGACGGTCCGGGTATACGCCATGGTCGAGTGCCTGGAACGCAACACGTTTTGTCCTGAAGGGGCCGAGCGGTATAGGAGCTCCGATGGCTTTTTGAGTATCCAAAGCGTCAAAATATTCGCGGATGGAGCCCTAGGGAGTTGGGGTAGTGCCAGTGAGTGATGCGATTTCATCTTTGCAGATGATTTACTGACAAAGTCTCGTAATACAAGTGATCGAACCCTACACGGACAGGCCCGATGTCTCAGGATCTCTCCTCATCAACGCAACCAAACTCACCGAACAAGCCGTCTTATGGGCCCGCGCAGGCTATCAAGTAAACATCCACGCCATCGGCGACCTCGCAAACCGGTATACCATCGACGCCATGACAGCAGCCCTGCAATCCGTCTGCCCCGGCCAGCTCTCTCTCGCCGATTGCCAGGCCAGACGTCGCTTTCGTATCGAGCACTCTCAGATCATACACGAAGAAGACCAGGATCGCATGCATGCAATTGGCATCATTCCTTCAATCCAACCTACCCATGCTACGTCGGACATGGCGTATGCAGAAAAGCGGCTTGGTGAAGAACGGCTCAGGGCGGAAGCCTATCGGATGCGGTCGTTCCTTGATATCAATCCTGTGCTGGGGAGTGATTTTCCTGTTGAGCCGGCTGATCCGTTTCAGGGGATTTACGCTGCGGTGGCAAGGAAGAGTCCTCATACAGGCCTGGGCGCACATGGATCGAAGGATGGGTGGCATGTTGAGGAGGCTTTGACGCTGGATCAAGTAAGTAGTATTTCTAAACTGGGCAAAACCTATTCCTGGATAATGGTTAACTAATGATTATATGCAGGCGATCCGCGGGTTCACAGAAGGTCCTGCATACGGTGCCTTCATGGAAGGCAATACGGGTACCATTGCACCTGGGGCTTATGCCGACTGGGTGGTCCTGGATACACCGCTTGAAGATATGGACATTGACGAATTACGGTCGGTACGGGTGAGAGAGACGTGGGTGGCTGGTAAAAGGGTCTATAGCCGTAGTTGATAATGTTGAAAATATTGAAGTGATGTGATCTATCGTCTCGAGCTATTTCTCCTATCTTGTCAAGTCGTCATGTTCGCCCCTTACTCATTTCTTAAATGACCTCTTCAGACTCAGGATTTTTTTCGTCAAAGGCCTTCTTGCCGACCTCCATCTGCTTGAACTCTTTCTTTGGAAGAGCGGGTTGGTGGATTGCCGCAATCACCTTGGTGAAGATCTCCGTACGTTCTCGTTTTGGACGCTTAGCCCTCTCAAGCTTCGTTGTCGTAGAAGTTGATGCCCTCAATAGCTTCTGCAACGGAGCTGGTTTCGCCGGGATCACCGTTGTTGTCAGAATTGTGATTGTCTAGGTGTTTGCGCTTGGTGGGAATAGTCTTGGAAGGAGCGTCATTGGCCTTCTCCCCCGTTGCTGGCTGCTTCCTTACGGCCTTTGTCGTCGCAGGAGCTTTGGGGTCTGTTGACGCCATCTTCCTGTTCCCAGTGATTATCAGCACTGGCGTGTTAAAGAGAAGCAAGATATTCTGTATGCTAAAGATTTGAATCTTCATTCATTCAGGCAAGCGTCTTTTGGCAGCCGCGTGGGTTACCTTAGGCAGGGGAAAGGCTGGCACCTGCGAGGTACTTACTGACAAGCAATAGTAGCTGTTGATGTCAAGGCGCCCAGAGATGTTGAGATATTACTATATGAGATGTTATTATCTTATATTTACGGCGAAGGTATGAGGTGGGAGGTATGAGATGGAAAAGGTGAAGGAGAGAGGAAGTTGTGGTTGTCAGGTTGAAGGAGCAGCGCCAGATGATAATGGTGCACAACACCAGAGGTTACAAACACCTAAGGAAGGAGCGAGGAAAAACTCATCAGATAGGTGGTTAAGCAGCAGAAAGAGAAACGATTTCACGCGGATGAATAAGACTCAACTCTACATAAGTGCAGCGTTTTGCCCCTTCCCGTGGTTTCTAAGTCTTACCAACCCAACAGGTCGATGGGGCAATGGTGAAGCTCGAAGGCAGACCTGGGCAATATATCTTAAACTTGTATAGTGGTGATATTATGACATATCAGTATTTTGTTATTAATTCAATTTTAGCAAAGGAAAAAAAAGGAAAAAAAAATAGAATATATAGGTAGTGTCTGCATCTGGGCTATCTACCTGAACTGGTGTTCTCGTACCTCCCAAAACCTCTCTATGCACCACCCTCTACACGCTCCCGTCTTCTTCCTCGCCTGCTTGTCCAGCCTCTTTGCCATCACTGGGCTCTTCAAACTTATACTCCCCAAAAATATATATATTTCTTTAAGAAGCAGGAGATTCTACAGCAGTATTTAATTCCTTCTTAATCTTGCTATAATATTTAATGCTTTTTGGAAGGTGTTCCGGTTTTTTTATCTTCATTCTATAACAGTATTTAACTGTCATCATGTCCCAGTCTATTGGTTATATAGTACGTCAAGTTACAGCTCACAGGGAATAAATTTCAAACAACTTAGAGCTGTTATCATAAGTCTCTTGCTCGTGATTGGAGTGAGTCTAAGCCAACGAAAAAAGGGAATCGGAATCTTAAGCTTTTAATACATTGAAAGAGGGTATATATCCACGGAAAGTTCTATATGCAATACTATACATATGCTTTACACAGCATCCATCATCTACCTTTTTGCCAAAACCAACAAATCCGTATAATCGTATTCATATACACCGGCCACTACTTCGCAAGAAACCGTTGAAAAGCTTCCTGTTCAATAACAACATTCCCAATCGACCTCAACTTCTTCCTCCCCTCCTTCTGCTTCTCTAACAACTTCTTCCTTCTCGTAATATCACTGGCATGAAGCTTAGCCAGTACGTCCTTGCGGAAAGGTTTGATAGTCTCTCTCGCCAGGATCTTCTTGCCAATCGCCGCCTGGATGACAATCTCAAACATCTGTCGCTGCACATGCTCCTTAAACTTGTCGACCCATAGCCTACCTAGGCGGTTGGCGTGCGATCGGTGACACACGCGCGCGATGGCGTCGACGGGGTCTTTGTTGACGAGGAGCTGCAGCTTGACGAGGTCGCTCTGCTGCCATCCTGCATCCTCATAGTCAAGTGTAGCGTAACCCTTGGTGGCTCCTTTAAGCTTGCCGAACATGTCGTCCACGAGCTGGCCTGTGGGGATGCGATATTTGAGGATGACCTGCATGCCGCGGAAGAACTCGATGCTCTCTTGCTCGCCGCGGTTGGCCTCGCAGAGCTCTATAGCCCGACCTAGATACTCTTCTGGAACCGTAATCGTGGCCAGCACAAATGGTTCGTAGTATGTAGCACCACGAGTCTTGCTGTCCTCGTCGGGGAAATCGGCAGGGCTCTGTAGAATGGACTCCGTGCCATCTTTCCAAACAACTTTGGTTTGGACAGCGGGTTCGGTAATGATGACGCTTGCGCCATACTCCTGGCGCAGACGGTCTTGAAAAACGGAGCAGTGAAGACTACCCAGGAATCCAACTCTCCAGCCAGCACCAAGAGCCTCTGAGTGGTCTTTGTACAAAGTGATGCTACGGTCATTGAGAGCGAGTTGCCCAATGCTGTCGGCCAGACGGCTGTAATCGGAAGGGTCGGTTGGGAAAGCGGCGACGAAGACCATAGGTTTGGGTTCTTCGAAACCCGGATAGGGCTCGACCTGGCCTTCGGAGCCGGCAATAGTAAAGGTATCTCCGATCTTGGCATCCTGGATCTTCTTCATGCCGGGATTGAAGAAGACGTATCCAACCTGACCCGCTCGTAGAACGGTTTGGGGTACCTGCGTGGGATATCGGATGCCGACCTCTCCAACTGTGTACTTCTGTCTAGTGGCAAAACTGACAAGAGTATCACCAGCCCTTACCGTGCCATCGAAGAGCCTGACAAGGCAAACCACACCACGGAAGCTATCATACCAGGAGTCCACGAGCAACATCCTCAGAGGCTTCTTCTCGTCGCCCGTAGGAGCAGGAATGGTCTCGACAACAGCAGGCAGAAGCTTTTCAACATTGAGACCGGTTTTGGCACTCACACCGATAGCCTCGGAAGTATCCAACTCGAAGGTTGTCTCGAGCTGCTCCAGAACACGGGGCACGTCGGCAGCAGCCATATCGACCTTGTTGACAACAGGCAAGATCCTCAAACCCTCGGCAAAAGCAAGGTAGAAGTTTGCGACCGTCTGCGCTTGCACGCCCTGACTGGCGTCAACAAGCAACAAGGCCCCTCCACAACTAGCATACGACCGTGTGACCTCAGCGCGGAAATCGACGTGACCGGGTGTATCGACGAGATGAAGAAGATAGTCCTCTCCCTTGTGATTATACAACATGGTGCATGTCTGAGCCTTGACGGTAATGCCGCGTTCGCGCTCGACCTCGAGGGTGTCGAGAATCTGGCGGTTGGCACCGGACGAGGAGATAGTGCCGGTCAGCTCGAGCAGGCGGTCGGAAAGAGTGGATTTGCCATGGTCGATGTGGGCGACGATGCAGAAGTTGCGGAAGCGGTCGATGGGGATGGCGGCTATGCGGCGCTCGAGGTCGCTGACAGTGGTTTTGGAGCTATAGGAGGACCGCCATATGGAGGAGCCGAACTGTTGCAGAGGGCGGCTGTGATGATGATTGATGGTATGCAGAGCATTCTGAATGGTGCTGCTATATGCAACACAATTGCGCAGCCATGACGGTCGCATGCAGGTGAATGGTATTGGACCCATCCATTCAGCTTAGATGGCGACGTGTGACGGTGGGAGGTCGAAAAGTGATGATGATGTTCAGTGATGGTGGATGGTGACGGAGACGGCGCTTAATAAGGTTCTCAGATGGGAATTCTTGGGGGGAGATTTCTTATCTTATCGCCCACCGTTTAGGGGTTCTTGCTACCCTGCAATGCTGAGGTGCCAATTAAGGGACCGATAGTGACCGTCACCCCGCCAAAGCAACACCTCGTCGTCTCAAGTAAACAAACTTCCATCATCATCATCCTCCTCCTCAATACCACCACTATAATCTTGATCGCACACGCAATTCTGCCCCAGTATCGACTCACATCATTCAATCGACATAATAACCGACACTATGGCCTCCGCTGCGGCAGAGAAGGACAAATCCAAGGTTCATAAGCTGGCCATCAAAGGAAGCGCAAAGCTCGTCGCTGAATTTGTATGTTTGGATATTCAGAAATCGGTCAATTGAGGGAGCAAAGCTGATCATGGACTCTTTGCAGTTCCAATACTCCATACACACCATTCTGTACGTCCTTCTCTCTGATCTCAATTCTCAATGTTTAGACTGACCATTCATAGCTTCCAAAGAGGCGTATATCCAGCCGAAGACTTCACAGCGTAAGACTGACCTGTTCCAATTCCCAATTTCCAGACTCTCTACGAAGAGAAAGACAAGAGGAAGGAAGTATTGAGATCACAACCGCTGACAATAACAACAACGCAGAGTCAAAAAATACGGCCTCAACATGCTCGTATCCTCCGACGACCAAGTCAAAGCCTACATCAAGAAAATCATGTCCCAGCTCGACCGCTGGATGCAGCGCGGCAAGATCAGCAAGCTCGTCATCGTCATAACCGACAAGGATACCGGTGAGCACGTCGAGCGGTGGCAATTCGACGTCCAGATTCTCGCTGCCTCCTCTTCCTCCAAAAAGACCTCCTCATCCTCCTCCAAACCCAAACCCAAACCCACGGATCAAGAAAACTCAACACCCTCCAACGCCGAGACACAACAAAAAACCGAAGCCGAAATCCAATCCGAAATCGCCGCCCTCTTCCGGCAGATCACCGCCTCGGTCACCTTCCTCCCGCAGCTGGCGGGCGACTGCACCTTCAACGTCCTCGTCTACGCCGATGCTGACAGCGAGGTCCCCGTTGAGTGGGGCGACAGCGATGCGAAGGAGATACAGAATGGTGAGAGAGTGCAGCTGAGGGGTTTCAGTACGAGTAGCCATCGCGTCGAGACGCTTGTTAGTTATCGGTTGGGGGAGTAGAGAGGGTGATGAGGATGAGATGGGGAAAGAATTAAGTCTGTATGGGTCGGGTGGTTGGTTGGCTGGCTGAGGTTCATGACCATGAAATGAGCATGGAGGGAAATAGGGGCACAAGTGTGTGTATGAAAGATGATATCCTTCTGGGATGTATACAGTATGCAAAGATGGTTCATAATGTTTTAATGACAGAATCAAGATATAAACCAAATGGATATACATTTACATTACAGCATTATTACTAGGAACATTACCTCTTCATTATTATATTGTGCGGCGTTTATGGCGTTTATCAATGTCCCTGTTTCTAACCGATATTTCCCATCTATTGAGATAACTACATATATCAGTTTCCTAGCATAAATGTACTTGCCATCATCTTGACCAAATTGTGATGGTATAGTCAAGATGACCTGCACCTGAAAAGCGTCATTTCTTTACGTATTTCATGATAGTAGCAGAGAGTCCTCTTATCATTTGATCGGCAGCAGCCTCCCAGGATTGTCTCCCAAATAACAGATGAAGGGAAAGCAGGAATGAACAGGAGAGACATGAGAATCCAATCAATCCGATCTGACTTGACCCTCACTCTTGTCTAGATAGCTACTGTAATACAACGGGCACAAGATGCTCTGCTCTGCTCTAAGTAAGGCAAAATGGGATTCCCCCTTTTTGCTTCCCCCCTCTACCTCTTGACAAGAACATCTCACATTTCTTTTCTCCTTCCTTTCCCCCTTCCTCTTTTCTTTTTCTTTTTTTCCCTTTTCTCTTACACCCGATTGAAAAAGTAGACATAAGCCGTCTTCTTCATCTCTTCAACATCGCCCGCCTCGACGACCTTTTCATCGTTGAACAGCACCCATGTCGGCTCGAATGTGGAGGGTAGTTGCTTGCGAATGAATGCTACGTAATGCCTAATACATGACAAAAGTAAGTTAGTCAGTAAACCTCTCTTGTCGTAGTTCTTCAGGTGATCAAGTGCTTACCCTGTGTGGATACTGGTACCCTTATGGCACACGATACTTCGCAGCTGGAATCTCGCCGGGAGATCAGCCGAGCCAGCAGGCACAACTTCTTTCTGTTCCTTGGCAGCACTGTCGTCCTCGCCGAAATCACCTTGATCATCCGGATGGCTGAAAACCCACTCGATCGCTCGCTCGACGTCGCCATTGGTCTCTTTTAGTGCCTTCCGGGCCTGCGGGACAGAAAATCCCATCGCCTCGAGCATGCTAATCTTCTCGGGATCCGCCGAGGCATTGTCGCCACCGCTTCCACCTGCTGTCGCAATGACCAGTGGCTCATCAATGTCGGGGTCTTCCATGTGTCCGAACAGCCACTCCATCGCGGCATTAGCATCCGAGTTTCCTGTTACGTAGAGTGCCTTCTCGCAGCGATTGCCCGGGAAGCCCATGGCCATCAGTTGACCGACAGCAACCTCATTCGCGACGAATGCTGGAGCGATGGCTGCGTCCTCCTCCGGCAGGAGTTCCTCATCTGGTTGGTGACCGGGCGAGAGGTACTCATCTAGAGAGAAAGGCTCATCTCCTACGATGACGGGAACATCTACTTTGCGCGGAACCCAGTTCTCTACTGTCATCTTCCGAGCGTTGACCACCAGCGTTGTCGGAAACGTCTTGAACAAGGAACGCTTGAGGAAACCTGATTTACTCTGACAGCCAGGGCAAGTCAGCTCGACAGCCTCCTGACCCGTGAAGCGATCCAGGCACGCCCTCAGTGTTACTTCTTGGTACTTCTCTTCTGTTTGCTCCTCCGATTGTGGCAACTTCTCCAACGGGACATCGATGAAGATACTGTCCTGTTCGGTTGAAGAGTAACGGACTTTCTTGCAGCTGACACATTGCAATCGTTGTTCCATGACGAATCGGAATGGTTGTGTTGGGTCTGCGAGAGGGGCGGGATGCTGTGAACGGGTAATCAGCTTGACCAGGTGCTGAAGTAACTCGAAGGAATCTTGCTGTCGCATCGTCGAGAATTCAGCATGGCCTCTACCAACCAAGTGTTTCAGCATACTAGGTGCAAGACCTTTCTGATGGGTAATTCCGGGAGAGTCCGAGGAGGACACCACGTCTTGATCAGGCTTCGAATACCGACCGGATAGCAGCCCCTCTGCCATCTTGCGCAGCTGTGTCTCGAGATCTTGACCTGGGTCGGGAACCAAGGGTAAATCAGCACCGTAGAGATTGTATCGATCCTGGAAGGCGGGAAGGTCGAAAAGACACTGGAGGATGCTGGCTAGATAGCAACTATTTCCAAGATTCTTCAAACCAGTCAACCCTGGACCGAATAGCGGCCGAAGTTCCCTTCCATCTTCCGTAGTCATGGAAAACTCCCATCGCAAGTTCTGCTCGATCTGCATCTCGGTCAAGCTCTTCTCGGTCTTGACTTGGTCAGCTAATATGACGCCCCAATGAGCCAGATGTGGTGCCAAGTCGCTATCTAGGCGCTCTTCGTCGCACTGGTAACAGTACACATCTGCAGAACCCTCTGGTGTGATGGAACCGAGCTTGACGGCGACAGCATGATGGGATTCAGTAGCATGCGCGAGGCCGTGGGAATTGCCTCCAACACCACCGAACTGGGCTCGTCCACAACCCAGATTGCCACAGACAAGACAGAGCCAGAGGTTTTCTTTCAGATCGCACTGGGAGCAATGGCCCAAACCACCGCTCTCGATCTTACGACTGGCTTCCTGCTGTAACATGAGGATATGCTCGCATGTGGACATCTCCTGTTCCCAGGCCTTGACTTCTTCCTGGCGGGAGAATGTGTTAGCTTTGAGAATGCCGTCGACGATGGGGGCGAGTTTGGCATCAGTCTTGTCGAGCTCTTTGGCGCATTCGAGGCACTTGACCGCGGTGGCCATATCGTAGCGGTCGGCGTCGGTCTCGGCGGCGATGGCTAGCTTGGTCATCTTAGCGGGAGGTTCGTCCTTAACGACTTGCTTTCGCGTGCGCCGGATGTTGAGGGCGAGCGGGTGGTTCTTGGTGACGTGGTGAAGCTGGGAATGGATGTTCGGGCCGACGCAGGCACCGTTGAAGCATTGTAGGCAAACATCGAGGCCAGTAGGATCGTCCTGGAGCTACTTATCAGTACAAGGAAGACTGCGAAAGGAGAGAGCTCTACTGACGATGGAGTCGAAGCACTGAGTGCAGTCTTCTCGGTAGACAGACTGCGCGGGCGTGGGGAGGCTAAGCGCTGCCGCGAAAGAAGGTCAGTTAGACCTCATTATCGGTTTGTTTGCCATTAAGGTGCATCACACGTACCTATTGACTCGACGTGAGGACACGCCATAGTGTTTATGTTGTAGGGTTTTGCAGGTAGATAAAAAGGCGGTCAGTGAGGTGGGGTGAGGAAGATATGATGTCTCAGATCCGAAGAATTGAGGGCGAAGGAGAAGGAGCTTCAAGAGGTGGAAAACGAGAAAGTTCACTACGCCGTAGAGGCAAAAAAGGAGGTCGCAAACAAAAACTTCACAGCTGATATGCACGCTCAAAATGACGAAATGTTTCATCGCCTCCCGGAGCTGTCTGCCTGGAGCTGCAACAGACGGGATAAACCAGTTAGATACCCCGCAATGTGCCCCGCCTCAGGCCGTAACGGCGGGAGCTTTGAGAGGGGCAAGCTCCGTGTACCTGCCAAGCGTTGCGAAAAATGAATGGCATCTCTTAATTATTAGACGTGATTTAATCCTCCGCGGTGGGATTTACTATCTTACAGGTATTCTTCATTTGTACTATTTGAATAACTTAGGCTTCTTCATCTCAATACAGCTGCTTTACCAATTTCAAGCTTTGGATTAATAAAGAAGCGAACATACGTTAAACATAAAGAAAATATAATACCTTCTTCAACTACCAGGGCCAAGAGAGTAGGAACGCCGTAGAACACCTAAGGACCAGGAAACCGAAGCACTCCCTAGAAAAATTTATCCATTATCGTAAGATAAAGACCAGGATGCCGAGGCATTTTCTAAAAAGGAATGTCTTTCGTTAGAAAGATTAGCTTAAACATGCGCACGTTACAGAAAAAAAATCTATACCAGAACCCTTGAAATCTAGGCTTCTGATTGGTCAAAAAGAAAATCGATAGCTATTGGCTGCAGGGCCTGATTCTGTGGACCCTGATTTATGGGGCTGGAGGGCTTGCAATCAATTTAATTGGCTACAGGCAGGCCACGTACAGGGTAGGCCCTCTTAAATCAGCCAAAATTTTGATACTCGATTTCTCGCACCTATTACATCCTGCGTGGCCTCTGATTGGTCGAAAAGAAAATGCATGCCTATTGGCTGCAGGCCTCAATTTTATGGGTCTCAGGGCCTGCAGGTGCCTGGGAGTGCCTCCGAGTGTCATGGAGGCATGCGAGGCCCATGGAGTGCCTGCAAGGCCCATGGAGTGCCTGGGAGTGCGTGTGTAGGCCCATGAGGCCTGGGAGTGCCTGGAAGTGCGTGTGTAGGCCCATGAGGCCTGCGAGTGCCTGAGAGGGCCTTTAAGTGCTATAAAGGCATGCGAAGGCCTGCAGCTGGCAGCAGTTGGTTTGGCACAGCTACCTGGCAAGTGTTTCTTTCTGACGAAAGACCTCGCCCAACAAACCAAAGCTATTTGGTGTTCCCCAGTCAAATATTACTGCAAAACGAAGACCAAAAAACCGAAGCATCCCCAAAGCAAAGTAGAAACGTCCCAAATGAAAACTAAAAAAAAACCGAAATACCTTATAAGAAAGTAAAAACTTCGCAAAATAAGGACTAAGAGACTAAAATATCCTCCAAGACCGTAAAAATATCGTGAGATAAAAACTAAAAAAAAAACCGAGGCACTTTTAAAGAAAAAATTAAATATTATTGCAAGATCGAGAAAGAATTAAATATTGTTATAGAATGAAGATCAAAAAAACGGAACACTTTCCAAGAAAAAATTAAATGTTATAGCAAGATTAAAAAAGAGGCTCCAAACTTTTCCTATGCCTATTATATATGTTAAAAGGTCAAAAAAGGTACCATGTAATTTTAAGTATAGTTTTTTTAATAATATACCTTAAAACACAGCTAGTATAGTAAAATATTTAAAGTTAAAATAACTAAATTTAAATAATATAATTAAATAATCGATAAAGTAAATAAAAATAAATAAAAATAACAGGTCTTTATTATTAATTTTAGGTTTTAAAAGTTAAAATAGTCGAAATTACTCATTTTAAAGATTTTTTTTTCTATTACCTTTAAAAAAGTGCTTTTTTATAAATAAACAAATTTAATAGGCTTTAAAAAACCTTAATAATCACCCAATAAGCTTGAAAAGCTAAATTATAATAAAAGTAAACTAAATAAACTGCTAATAAGTGCTAAAATTCAGAAGGTTTCGGAAGTCCGTTAGGGGACTCCTAGTGGCCCCACAAGGCGCAACTAGGGCTTATGCCACCTAAAACTAAGCCACATAGCCACAAAAGGGCGCAGTACAACGCCACAAGGCTCCACCAACACTATTAACCTCCACAACAGGTGCCGGGTGGCAGTGATGCCATTAATTACAGGGTAGCACCCCATAATTTCAACAATATATATATCAGCACAACGTGTTCCAAATATTTTTAATAGCCAATCTTGATCACGGGGTTAGCGTATACAGGTTTATCCCTAAAATAATGGCATTTTCTCCATAACAATTCTATTTTTGACGACTTTAAAATATTATTTTATTTAATTCGTAAAATAACTATAGAAATTTACAATTTTATAATAAATCGAAAAGATTTTTAATAAAAGCAAATAACGAGTTAAAAAAAAAGCATATCTTTTTCGTATTATAGGTTTTTATAATATAGATTTTTGTTTATTTTAGAGGCTTAAACTAAAAAGCCTGTATATAAATACTTTTACAGTTATATAGTTTTTAAACTAATTAAAAGACGGCATTTTTGCCCCTCGCTTATACAAGATTTTAGTTTAAAAAACGAAGGTCGATTTTTTTCTTATTCTAAGTTATAATTATTTTTATAATTAAATTACATCGTTAAATCTGCTATTAAATACCTATTACTATTATTATTTAAATCTACAAAATATAACAATTTTATTACTATTTAAAAAACGTTCTTTAATTTAAAATTAAATTTGTTATTTTAGATATTAAATATTAACAATATAAAATTAAGGCTTTCTATTGACTTTTTTATTTTTTTTACCCTTATTATTGCTGGTTTTTTTTTATATTATTTAATTAGCAAACTTATTTAAGATTTCTATTATAAAAAAAAAAGTTATTGTCCCAATTTATAAATATTTTATTATATCTATTTTTAAAATATACCGATCGGTTTTCTTTTTCGTTATCTAATTCGAATTTAATCTTAAATATATTAACGATTAAATCTAATAACGCTAGAATACTAAAAACAACATTATCCGCCAAATAGTTCTAGTTAGAAAATTAAGTAGAAAATTTACTTATTTATTATCGAATATCGTAGTTAAACTTCAATAAAATATATTATTTTGCAAAAAAAAACAATAATTATATAAACAGTATATAAACGTAGTTACTAGTTATATTTTTTAAAAATAGTAATATATAAATTTGGTTATTTAATATAAACGTTTGCATCGAATTCGACAATAATAATAATATTAAAATTCGCAGATTTAAATCTGCCTTTTTTTAACGCAAGTTTAAAAAATTAATAGATTTTCCAGCATTTTTACAATTCGACCTTTCAAAATATATATTATTAAATTTAGCTACTATTATTTAAAAGGTTAATAATATCGGATAGGTAGAAGAAATTTTGCAAAATATATAGCTTTAATTATCCGAAAAGTCACTATAATTAACCAATTTTTTGCTTGTTTTGTTTTTAAATATACGAACAAATCGCTTATTTTATTTATTATTTTATATATCGTTAAAAAATCGCTATTTTTTATTTAAAAAAGCAAAATTTATATAATAATTGCAATATTTTTAATATTTACTGCTTTTTATAATAGTAATTTTCTCCTAATTTTATTAAAATTATATTTATATAATAGTAATTATTTTACTAAAATAATAAATATATTAAATTAATTTAAAATATCGATTAAATATAAATTTATATAAAAATAAATAAATTAACTCGTAAATAAAACTATTATATATAGTTTAACTGATTTTATTAATATATTATTATTTTAATTATATATTTAATTACGGCTTAAAAAAATAATATATAATAATAATATATCTATTTTATATAATAATTATAACCAATAAAATAATATCTATATTTTTGCTAATAGTTATAAAGAAATAATATACTATTTTATTAATTATATTATAATCGGCTATTTCGATATTAAAAAAATTTTTCTATAATTTTAAATATATTATATATAGTTTTTTAAATAGTAATAAGTTATTTTATATATTTCTAAAATTTTTAAATATTATTTTAAAGCAGCTAATTATTTTACGATATTTACTATATAAAAAAATATCAACGTTAAATCGTTTTAAAACTCTATATCTTTTTTAATAATTAAGAAACCTTTTATTTAAGCCAGCTATATCCTATAAACCTTTACTATTAATAAAAACGAAAAGAAAATTAGTAACGTATATTATATATATAATATATTATTTTATAATATTTTAGAATTTAAAAAATACAATATATAACTAACGTTATTATATAAAAACTAAAAAACTATATTATTTATTTATTATATTTAAATAATATAAATAAAAACAAATAAAGTTTATAAGCAAAAATAGAAATTACTATTTATCCCGGCTTTTTTTTATATTAATATAAATTTTATTAATATAATATTCCGAATTTTTTAAACCTTAATTATTTATTATAATATATAGTTTTTTAAGCGTAGTTAGTATATTTATAAAAACTAAATATTATATTACTAAATTTTATTTTTATTAAAAGACGTTTTTAATACCTATATTATTGCTTTTTTACTTACTAATTTTATAAATTTTTAATATTTTATTTTTATTAATAATACTATTATAACTATTATAATCGATTTAATTATATCGTCGTTTAAACTAAATAATTTAAAAAAAAAATATTAAATATCTAAACTATTTAGTTAAATAAAAATAGCTAGATTAAATAATATAGAAATAATAGTAAAATAAATATTAAATTTTGTAATTATTATAAATATAAAAAAATTATAAATTTTTTATTTATTATAATTTAAGTTATAAAAATAAATAATTATAATATATTATAACAAATTATCCTATTTTTGTCGCTATTTTTTTATAACGGCCGATTTTTAAATTACGGGCCTAAAATATTATATTTTATATAGCTTTTTTTTAAAAAAAATAACCAATTTCGAGCTATTTAAAACTATATTATAATCTAAACTAGTAAAATATACTATTACTAATAATAATTAAAAAGCCGCCAATTTAATATTAAAATATATTAATATTATTCTTATTATTAACCGTTAAAACTAGGAAAAATTTAATTTATAATATATCTATTATATTTAGATAGCTATTAATTATTAAACTAATATCTGCTTCGATTTATAAAAAAATTAAATATACTTTTTATATAAATAAAAATAGTTGCTATATATAGATTTTAATAATTAATAACGTTATTAACTATATATATTTATTTAATAATAAAAATTATATTTGCCGCTATATTAATATAAAATAATCTATAAATATTTTTAATATTTTAAATATTATAGCCTAAAATATAAAGTTTTTAATTAGTAACGGCAAAATCGTATTGCCGGCTTTTATATTTAAATAATAGCAAATAAATAGTAAAATAAGTAAAGAAATTATAATTATTAGCAAAAAAAAGCAAAAAGCTTATAATTTAAATAGCAATTATAATAATAACAATTTATATTTAAAATAAAATACTAATATATATTAATATTAAATTAGTTTTTAGTTTTTTAAAACGAAAATATTTCGAAAATAATAGTGTTAAAAAAACTAATTTATATAAATTTCGTAAAATAACTAATAAATATAAAGTTTTAATAATATAAAAATTATTTATTCTAATTATAATAAAGAAATTTATATAATTTTATTTATAATAATTTATTTTTTTCGTCTAATATTTTTTTAAATATATAATTTTATTTAGTTTTAATATTTTTTATTTTATTTAACAATATTATATTATTTTATTTTAGCTTTTAATATTTATTAATTTTTATTTATAAAAACGTCTTAATATAAAAATAATATTAATAATAATAATAGTTATATAAAAATAACAAAAACCCAACTAAGTTTTAGAAAAATTATTTATATTATTTTTATTTATATTTTTTTTGCTTTATTTAATTAAATAATATATTAATATAACTAACGTAAATAATACTGCAAAATTTTATAAATATAATATTGTTATCGTTATTTTCGAAATAAATAATAAAATAATAAATAATAAAATTAAAGCTAAAAAGGTAGAAATTTATAAAAACTATATTATTATTTCCGCTACTATATTTAAATTTAATCGATACTATGCTGCTATTAATACTTTAATTATCTAAAATTTTAGCTGAAATCTTGCCGTTTTTATATTAAAAAAATTAAATATTAACCGTAGCAACAGAAATAATATTAAATCGATAAACAAAACCGATAATTTTTATAATTATTATAAAAATAGAAGCAATATATCTATTTTTTTAATTTATATAAAATATTAAAATAACGGCAACAAACAGCTTCGTTATTTCTGTAATAATTTTATAAAATATAGCAAAAATATTATCGTTAATATAATAATTTACTTAAATAGCCGCTTAAACCATTATAATATCTCTTTTTAATAAATTAATTATTTTTGCAAACTTGTTTATATTAAGCTATATATTTTAATTAATATAAATAATTAATTAAAAAATAAACAAAAACTATATATATAAAGAAATTAACAGTTATTGTTATTTAAAAAAAATAATATTAGTCTGCAATTTCTATATATTTAAAAAATCGCGCAAAATAATCTTAAATTTATCGGTTAAGATAAAAAAAACGCTATTATAAAAGATTTTTAAATAATATTAAATATAAATATTAATAAAAATATTCCAATTATTACAAATATAAACATTGTAGTTAATAAAATAATAGCAAAAAAAATAGAAAAATAGAAGTTTTCGTTTTTTAAATTATTATTATACTATAAAATATATTAATTTAATTATAAATATAATAATAAAAGGCAAAATTAAGGTTTAAAACTACAATTAAGCTTATTTAATTAGTAAATAATACCTTTAAATAATATAATATTAAAAAAAGAAACGATTAATATAAATATTAGCTTATAAAATATATATATATAAAAATAAAATAAACTTGATAAACTAAACTATATTAAATATAGAAAAACTTATAAAAAATATATATAAAAATATGCGCTAGTTTATAAAAAATATAAATATAAATATAAAATACCTTTTATAAACTAAATCGTATAAAATACTAGAAAAATCATAAAAAAACACATAAAAAAATATACGCTAACCCGCAAAAAATGCAAATTTAGGCATAAAATACTTTCTATAAGTTAAATTATATAAAATATAAAATATAAAAATATATAATAAACGCTAATAATATAGCTAAAACTTTAAACTTTAAATAAAAATTAAAATAATAGCAATAATGATAATTAATAATTAATATTTTTATAAATATAAATATAAATAATATATATAGCAAATATATAAATATTTTATATATAATTTTAAATAAAAATAAATATTATTTATATCGAAATATAAAAATCGCCGATATAAAAATAATAACTATTAAAAATAAAACTACTACGTCGTTAAAATTAAAATATTTATATTATTAAAACTAAAGCTACTATATTATTAAAATTAAAATAATTATATTATTAATTTTAATATAATTATATTATCAAAATCAAAATATTTATATTATCGGCTTTAATATAATTAAATTATTAATAGTAAAATATATATATTATTTAGATTAAAATGTTTTAATTATTAATATTAATAATATTATTTTATTAAAACCGAAATATTTAAATCGCCAATATCGAAATAGTTAAATTAGCAAAAAAAGTAATAAATTAAATACCATTAATAAAAATAGAAATTATAAATAGAAATAAATATTAAAAAATAATAGCAAAAATAGATAATATTAATAATAGCTTTAAATAAAGTTATTACTAGGAAAATATTAAATTAATAATAACAAAAATAATTACTTTTAGCATTAATAAAAATATAGGCTAAAGTATAAATAAATAATATAAATAAATATAAAAAATATTATTTTATATATATTATAAATTAATTAACGAATTATTATTTTGATATATTAATAATATTTTAATATTAATTATATTATATTAAAATAATAATATAAAAATAATAATAGCAATTATATATAATATATATTTTTTTAATAAAAAAAACAATTACAAAAAGCTTAAATAAATACGTACCATTATAAATAAATAACTTGTCGGTTTCCCGGCAGTTGCTATAGTTTGTCTATATTTTAATTTTCTTTAATAAAACAATTTATATATACTAATTTTAAAAAATAGCAAAATTAGCTAAATTTATATATTTAAAACTCTTTAATATTTTCTATTATTAAATATATTTATATAAAAAAATATACTAATTATCTATTTTTAAAACTTTTTTAAAAAATATATATAATATACTTTTTTATTAAAACTAAATTATTATTAAATTAAAACCGTTATTATATGTCTATTTCTATATATTTATTTATATGTTAATAATATTTGCAAAATATTTGGGCTGCCTAAATTTTTTAAATAACATAATTTTTGATATATTTTTAATTATTATAGCTATTTATCATAAAATAATTTATTTATAACAGTTATAAATATAACAAAATAAATATAAAAATAATAATATATATATAATAAATTAAAAAATGAACAAGCTATAGGTTATAAAAATATATATATAATTATTAAAACTTTTATAAAAACAAAAACCTTCAAGCCGTTTTAAAATTAATAATTAGATTTTAATTAAAACTATATTTAATATAAAACTATATTTAATATTAAAACTTTATTTATTTATTAACGATTTATATCTAGAATAAAATATTAATATTAAATTAATTTCTAGTTTTTTAAAATAAAAATACTTTAAAAATAATAATATTAAAAAAACTAATTTATATAAATCTTGTAAAATAGTTAATAAATATAAAGTTTTAATATTATAAAAATTATTTATTTTAGTTATAATAAAAGAATTTATATAATTTAGTTTATAATAACCTTTTTTTTTATCTAATATTTTTTTAGCTATACAATTTTATTTAATTTTAATATTTTTTATTATATTTAACAATATTATACTACTTTATTTTAACTTTTAATATATATTAGTCTTTATTTATAAAAACGTTTTAATATAAAAATAATATTAATAATAATAATAGCTATATTAAAACACGGTACTAAGGGTACAGGTGTATATGCTAATATTATATATATTGATAATATAGAAGAGAGAGTGCAAAGGCAGGGCCCTATATATAGAGGTACCTACCATATAAATGTGTGGGGCCTAAGCTGCTATTTTATCTAATCTAATCAGCTTATCTAATCTATATCTACCCCTAGTAAGGCTGCTGCCTATAAAGGCGCACGTTAAATGCCGGCTATATAAAAAAAAACTTATTACCTTTAATAAACTATATATATAATATAATTTTTCTAATATTATATATTATCTATTTTATATTTTATAAACTATTATAATAATAAAGTTAATTTTTATAATATTAGTTGCTATGTCGTAAATATTTTTATATATTGCTTTGTATATTTTTGTTTTTATCTAGATTTAGATTTATTTTACGTAAATAACTGCAGTTATATTTAGGCATATTTATATTATTGACTTGTTTTTATTTATTTAAAACTTTTTTGGTATAAAATTCGGGAATAGAAGGTTTTTTTTTTTATTACTTCTAATATTTTTCTACAATATTTTATATATTTTATAATTACTATTTATTACGCTATTAATTATTTTAATATTTATACTATTTCTATTTAATTAAATATTTATATTTAGTATAAGTATAATTAAATCGATATTTTACGATATATTTTATTTCGAACAATTTGCCTTTTTTTAAAAAATTTAATTAATCGTTTTTTATAAAACTAAAAACTAAAATTATATAATAAAATAAATCAACGCTATCTAATATTAATAAAAAATATATAATTAAAATAACTAGGTAAATATTTTGTTTTTTTAATAACTTTAATTTATAAATAAAACGTCTAATTTATCGAATAATTTTAAAAAATCTTGCCTTTTGCTATAAAAATTTGTATAAAAAGTTATTAAAAAAATAATAGCTTTTATATAATCGTAAATAGATTTTATTTCCTAGATTAAATTTTATAAAAATATATTTTTATTGTAATAAAATTTATTTTATAAAAAAACAAAGTTTATTACAAATTTTACGTTTTCATATAGATTTTTTTGCAAATATTTAATATTTTCGATTATTAAATTAATATTAATTAAAATATTAACAAAACCAAACAATCGGAAGCCGAACAACAATTTATAAAGTAAAAAATCGATTGTTTTAAAATAAGCGCTATTTAAATTTTATTATAAAACAAATAATACGTTTATTTAGTTTTTATTTAAATACGTAAAATAATAGTAATATATTACTAATTTTATTATCCGATTTTTGCTTTCGAATAATTTATTATTTTATAAATAATAAGCCGCTATTATTAAAAATTTGTGACTTAAACTTTTTTAAAATCCGTTTTAAAACTAGAAATAAATTTACTATTACAATTGGATATAATTTTTATAAATATACTTTAATTATTTAACAAAATTTATTAAACAAATATTTAAGTTTAGTTTTCTATTTTATATTTAGTATTATTTAATGTTAAAAAAATATATTTAAAAATTACGTATATTACTATTATTAAAAAATTAAAATAGTTATAATTTTTAAATTGCTATATTAATTTATTTATAGCTACGTTTAATATATTTATAATAAAATCAAAAACAATTATTTTTATAGGTTTAGTATTTTAAAATTTAATTAGTTTATAATTATTAATAAATAGTTTATTATTATTATAGTTTAGTTAATATATTATATAATAAATTATATAAGTTTTGATTTTTTTAGTTTTCCGAATTATTAAATATTTGGTAAGTTTTTAAAATATATATTTTTTTTTAAAAATAATATTTATTATCGTAAACTATTATTATAAATATATCGATTAAATTTTTTAATATATAAAATTTATATTTTTTTTATTAATTAATATTATATAGCAGTTTTTTTTTAAATATAAAAAAATACTTAAAACGAGAAAAAGTTTTAGCGTTTTCGCTAAATTTTTTATACACAGCATTTTAGATTTTTTTAGATTTTTTGTCTTTTTAATACTTTTTAATAAAATTTATTCGAAAATTTTTATATATAAAAACTTTAAATATATATTATATAATATTTAAAATAAGCTTTTTATTTATATATTAAATTTTGCTATTTACAATAATATTATTTATTATTTTTAAATAATTTAAAACGTCAAAAACGAAATTTTTCGCTTTAAATAAATAATAAATATATAAACTATATTAAAATAAATAAATCGAAAAATTTACTAAATGTTTATTTATATAATTTATAAAAATAATATTAAAATTAGTTTAATTAAAAATATCTTTAATTATATTATAATTAATAAATACAACTATTTATTTAATAAATTTAATTATAATTTAAAAACGCCAATAAATTTATATAATATAAACTATTTTTATTTCCGATAGTTTATATTTAAATTTAAAACTAGAAATATATCGATTTAAAAATACAATAAATTCGATTTAAGTAGTAAAAATAGAGGTTTTAAAATTCTAAATGTAGCTATTATTAAAATAATATATTATAATACTAAATTTACGTTTAAAAGAAACGTTTAATTATATAAAAAGATTTTTATTAAAATTCTAGTAAAATAGTATAATATATTAAATTAAAAAATTTTAGTAGTTTTTAAAAAATTGAAATTTTTTTTCGGTAAAATTAAAATAGGTAAATTTAATATAGGTTTTTTTTTTGCCTAAGTTTTTCGTTTTAAAATAATTTTTAAATCGTCTTTTTACTAAAAATTTAGTTTTCCGTTTTTAAAAAAACTTGATTATTTTAATATAATATAATAATATTAATTATAACTATTTTATTAATTTAAAATATATTTCAAAAACTTTTAATTAATTAAAAAATACTAATTTTTATAAAATTTCTAATTTAGCTTTTATAATAAATAAACTAAAAATATTTATACAAAATTTAAATAAATTAATAAAAAGATAATTTAAGAAAAATTTCTAAAAGTTAATAAAAATTCTTTTATTTTTGAAAAAAAAAAAAATTGTCCGTAGATATTGTTTATAGTTTTTTTTATTATCGAAAAAAATAATAATATCGTCGATAAAAACGTAGTAGTAGTTATTATAATTTTTTAAAAAACGATCTATATAACGTTAAATATATATAGATAAATTTTTATAATTTATAATAAAAATTTTAAATTTTTCCAAATTTTTAAATATTATAATTATAAAACGGTCTCGATAATTAAAATAAACGTTAAATTAGTAAAAAAAATTCTTTATAATTTATTATTATTAAATATAGTTTATTTTTAATAAATTAGATTATTTTAGTTTATAACGGTAAAAAATAATTATTTAATATTGCAATTTTATTTAATAATTGCAAATCGACGATAAAATATATTTTTAATTTATTTTTTAATTATATATTATATAATAAAACAAAAGTATATAAAAAATATCGTTTTAATAACCTATTTTATATAATTTTATTAATTTCAGTTTTATTTTTTAAATTTAATAAATAGTTATAATTATTAAATTTATAGTTTTATTATTTTTTTATAAATAGGATTTTTATTTATTAATTAATAGATATTAAAATTATATTTTAATTTATTTACATTTTAAAAATATTTTTAAATAAAGCTATAATTTTTTTTTTTATATCGATTAAATCTATATAAATAGTTTAGCTATTCGGTTTTTTAATTTTTTTATCGATTTTAGGTTTTTTAATATTTAAAATCGAATAAATTTCTAATATATATAGTTTAAAAATATTATTATTATCGATAATTAGTAAAAATATATCGTCGACTAAAATTGGGATATAAAAAAATATTTATAACGTTTTTATATTTAAATCAAAATAAGCTATTATTTAATCGTTATATAATTTGTATTTTTTTAAAGCTATTATCGAAAATATAGAAATAATTTTGCCAAAAAATATCTTTTATAAAATAAAAGTTATAATATATTTTTCGTTAATATTATAAAAAATTAATATCGATATTATAATTAATAATAGACTATATTTTTAGTTATAAAAAAAAGTCTAATTATAATTGCAGTTATAGTAATTATTTAAATTATTTTATTATAAATTAAATAAAAAAAATTAGTATATTTTTATTTACCGATAATATTTATTTAAATATTTCTATAAATTTTAGTTATTTTAAGTATAAAATTTATTATAAAAACGATGGAAAAAATATTTAAATAAATTAAAACTACTATTAATTTATTATTTTAAAATTTATATATAAAATTTTTATTTAATAGCAAAAGAGTATATTTAACGAAAATATTAAAAGTTTAGCTAGATTTAAAAACTATATTTTATAATAAAATTATTTTTTAAATATAAAAATTAAATCGAAGCTAAATATCGAAACTAATAAAAAAATCTTCGATAATACTAAATTTAAAAATATATTTAAAAAATTAATAATAATTTTATAATTATTAAAAAAGTTTATTTTTAATAAAACGTTAATATTTATATTTTTTTTAAAAACCTAGGCTAATATATTTATTTTTATTAATATTAAATTTCTGTTATAATTATATTTTTTTTAAAAAAATAAAAAACGAGCTTTACGGTAATATTTAATTTAAGTATTTAAAATATTTGTAAATTTTTTAAACGTAACTTTTTCTATAATATAAAGGATTTTTTTTAAAAAGCTGCAAAAAATAAAGCAATATTTAAATTTAATATTAAAATAAATAAAAATAGATTATTTATTTAAGCTTTTTTATATATTTAATTTTAAATAAAAATATTAATTTTTAAAATATTCTATATTATTATAAAATATAATTTTTTAAATTTAGCAAATAGACTTAGAAATAAAAACTAGTATCGTTTTTTTAATATAACTATTTTTTAAAATAAAATATACTATTTTATAAATATATATTTCTTTTTTTAAATAATTAAAAAGTGTATTACGAAATAAAAACTTTTTTTTTATAATATAAATATATATATCGAATATTATTAATATTATTATTAAAAAAGATTTTTATTAATTTATTTAAATATTTATTTAAATATTTAATTTTAACGCTTTTAAAATCGAAAGTTTTATTATAAAATTTACAAAATATACTTATATCGATTACGATATATATATTATTATTATTTTTGTTTAATAAAAATAGCAAATTGTCGGAATTAAATTAATAAAATAAATTATTTCTATTATTTAATTTCGACTCGGCATTATTAGTAAAATATATTTTATTTTTTTTCTTTTTATCCCGTTTTTTATTACGTTAATTTTAATCGTATTTTTTATTATTGCTTTTCTTTTTCTAAAAAAAGGTTTTATTTCGGAATTTATTTTTATTATTAAAATCGTTACTATATAATTTACTATATTTATTATAGTTTTATTTACTATATTTATAGTTTTTATAATTTTTATATTTACTATTATATAAATATTTAAATTAATTAGAATTGTTTTAGTTTTTATTTTTATAAATATTTCGGGTTTTTATTAAAAAAAAAAGTTTAGTTTTTATAATATAATTTATATATTCTATAAATATAGTTTTATTATTAAAAACTAGAATTATTTTTTTTATAAACAAATCTATAATAGTTTATATTATTATAAAAATTTTATACTAATTGCTATTATTATATTAAAATATATATATTTTATATATATAGTAAAACTTTTTATAAAAATAATTTAAAAAAAATGTTTTGTTTTTATAAATATTATATAAACTAATTTTTTATTTGCGTATTTTTTAATTATTTTACTTGTTTATATCGAAAATTTTACTATAAAAGTTTCGAAAAGTTTCGGAAAACTATTAGCTTTTAATTTGCTTTTTTTTTAACAAAAATAAACTTATTATTTTATTATCATATAGCTAAATTAGCAAAAAAAATTAGAAATAGTGTAATTAATTATTATAAAATTATATCAGCTAAAGTTTTATTTTTAAAAAAAAAATTTAATTTTTTTACGAAAATATATATATTTATAAAAACGACTTTATTATTTATAGTTATAAAACTAATATTAAAAAAATCTTTTTTGCTTAAATTAAACGTACTGATTTTGTTACGTTTAATTTTAGAAATTTTATTAAAATAGTTTAATTTTTTTATATAATAGAAAACTTTTCTATTAAAAAAATATAATCTTTTACGTATATTATATATATTTAAAATATTATTTATAAAATTAATTTAGCATAATTTATTATATTAATTATAATATAGTTATAATAAGCTATTTTTATAACGTTTAGTTTAATATTAAATATTTTCTATTTCAAAAACTATAAATATCGGCTTATTTCAGACTTTTTATTTTAAGTTTAATAAAATATTTAGTTAATATTATCTTTTTTAATTATTATTTTATTTAAATATTTAATTTTGTAGCATTTTTATTAATAGTTAAATAAAAAAATTATTTAATAATAAGGCGCTAAAAGGTTAAATTTGGCTATTTAGTTATAAAAATAATAATAGAAAAATTTACGTTTTTTATTATTATATTAATATTTTATTAAATTTAACGTTTTAGTAATAGTTTAATTATAATTTTTTTTAACGTTTTTATAACAAATTTCTAGGTTTTACCAAAAATCGGCTTAATAATAAATTAATATAATAAATATTAAAATATTTTTATAAATATTTAAAACTACGTTTATTTTATTTATATCGATTTAAATAGTAATTTCGTAAATAATTTATAGCTTTTTCTAATTAAACTATTTATTTATTTATTTTCTCCAATTATTTAAAAATTTTGCTATTTATATATATTTAATTTCTATTTATTTATATAATATTTTTCGTTTATTATTAAAATATTTTATAAAAAAAATTAATTATAGCAAAATCGGCTTTAATTATTTTTAAAAAATATAGTTTATTAAGAAATTAAAAAAGTTCGTAGTTTATTATATATAATTAGTCGCGTTTTTTATTTTTAAAAGTACTAGTTTAAATATTATAAAAATTAGTTTCATTTAAATATATTAAATTATATTTATGAAATAGTGTTTTATTTAGTTATTATACTAATTATTTTTAAGCTAAAATATTAAAAAAAATTCTTTCCGAAATTTCGAATATTTTTTGTTTAAAATTAAGTAATCTGTTTTATTTTCTATTATTAAAAAAAAAACGCTAAATATTATAAAATTAGTTTTATTTAAAGCTATATTTACTAATATAGATAGGTTTTAAATAAAGTTTATATATAATTAAAAATAGTTATATCGGAAAAAAGTTAAAAATATAGTAATAAAAAAATTAAAATATCGTATTTAATATATAAATAATTAAAATAATACTTCGTAATAAATATAAAAAACGTATCTATTTTACGGTTATATATTTATAAATTATTAATATAATTATTTATAATTAAAATAATATATTTTTAAAAATAGCATAAAGAAAAATAAGAAAAAGTTTATCGTTATTTTTACTTTAAATTATTACTTCGAAATTTCTATTTTTTGGAAATAAAAAATTAAATAAATACTAATATTATTCTATATAAAACAAAATAATTAAAGAAATTTTAACGTCGACGTCGTAAATTTATAATTTTATAATTTAAATTTGGTTAAGCTATAAAAAACGATATTTCTAAAATTAAGTAATATTTAGTTAAAGTTTAAAATTTAAAAATTATAGTAATTGTTTTTTTTAATAAATTATTGTTAAATATAATTATCGGAAATATATAATAGGTTTAAAATATTTATAATCTGCTTAAAGGCGTAAAAATAAATATTTAATATTATTTATTTATACAAAAGTATTATAAAAAATATTATATTCGATATCTATATAAAAACGCTGCAAAAAATGTTTCAATATTACGAAAATCTAAAATCCAGCGTATGCCGCGAAATTAAATATTCTAAAAATAAGTTCGGTATAATCGTTTATATATAAACGCGGCGATAATAATTTAAAAAAAAAAAAAAACAATCGCTAGCTACTATTTAAAATACGGTATTAAAAGGTATAAGTATATATATTAATATTATATATATTAATAATATAGAAAAAAAAGTATAAAAATAAAGCCTTATACGCAAAAGTATTTATTATATAAATATATAGGGCTTAAGTTACTATTTTATCTAATCTAATTAGCTTGTTTAATCTATATCCACCCTTAATAAGGCTGCTGTTTATAAAGGCGCGCGTTATATATAAAAACAATAAAAATTTAACTAAACTTTAGTAAAACTACTTATATTATTTTTTATTTTACTTTTTTGCTTAATTTCGTTAAAAAAAATATCGATATAAAATAGATCGATAAGAAAAATATTAACTATAAAAATACTTAAATAAAACGATATTTTAAAATTTATTATTATAAAACAATTATAACTAGTATAAATAAAAAGCCGAAATTTTATAAAAATCGCATTATTATTATAAATACTATCTCTAAATTCGATAAATTTTATAATGTCGTTAATATTATAATTATCTAAAAATTTGTCGCTAAAGTTTATATTTTTGCGTTAACAAATTTATAAATCGACTATAGTAATTAAAATAATATTAAAACAATAAACAAAAATACTAAAATTTATAATTATAGCTAATATAAAAATAATAAAATAGTTTCTTCTATTTATATTAGTAAAAAAAGCTATAAAAATAAATAATTGTTTAATATCTACAAAAATTTTGTTAAAAATAGTAAAAATATTATTATCGAAATAATTATTAATTTAAATAGTTATTTAAATATTTATAATTTAATATAACAATAATTTAGTATTTTTAGTAAATTTTCTAATATTAAACTATATAATTTAATTAATATAAATAATTAACTAAATAATAAACAAAAATCGCGTATTTTAAAAAACTAGCAATTATTATTACTAAAAAGAACCGTATTAATTTGCAATTTTTATAAATTTAGAAAATTATACGAGACAATTTTATATTTATCGGCTAAAACAAAAAAAAAAACGCTATCGTAAGAAATTTTTAAATAATAATAAAAATAAATATTAGTAAAAATATCATAAATAACGTAAATATATATATTAAATTATCGATAATAGTAATAAAAGAATTAAAAAGCAGAAATTATTATTATTTTAATATATTTAAATATTATATATATTTTAAATTAATTATATTTATAATAACAAAAAGCAAAATTAAAATTTAACATTATAGTTAAATTTATTTAATTAATATTTAATATTTTTAAACGATATAACTTAAAAAAAAAAAAAATCTACAAAAATGCCAGCTTATAAAATATATATATAAAAAAGTAAAACACCTTTTGTAAATTAAACTATATTAAATATAAAAAAACCTATAAAAAATATATATAAAAAAACGTACTAGTTTATAAAAAATATAAATATAAATATAAAATATTTTCGATAAACTAGATTACGTAAAATAGTAGAAAAATTATAAAAAAATATAGAAAAAACACGTATTAGCCTATAAAAAGTGCAGATTTAAATATAAAATATTTTTTATAAATTAGATTAAGTTACGAGATGTGGTGGACCCACTTTCGTAATGGTTTAAGGTTCACTGGTGCGTAGGAAATTCTTTATCGATAGATAGATAGTGGGATAAAGAATTTAGGTTTATTTAGTGCCGCGTGCTTCGTGGGCGTTGTATTTATCTACTTTTCTTTTTTTAATTTAATATTAATTCGTTGATTTTAATTGTTGATTTACGATATTATTATTTGCGTGCGCCTTATCGTAATAATATTAAGTTTTTTCTAAAATAATACTGGCGATAGTTTTATTTTTAGTTATATTATTTTTATTTATATACTAAACGTTATATATAGTTTTATTTATATTGACTTGTAGTTTACGTATTATAAATACTTTATTTTTATATATCGCCGTCGTATTAAAGCTTTATTTTTATCGATTTATAGTATCGCGTATTTTTTTAATATTAATTAGGTTTGTTAAATTTATAAATATTAAAAAGTTGCTATTTCTATAAATATTAATCGAAGTTGTCTATTTTTATTATATATATATTTTTAAGCATTAATTAAAATTATCTATTTCTATTTTAGTATTAAAAAGTCGCTATTTTTATTTTACGATATTAATTTAAAATCATTGCTTTCGAAATCGATAAACTTAAGCTATTACAAAATATAGTAGCATATATTTATTACTACTATTATATTATGCTTTTTTTTTTCTATATAAATTAATACTTTTTATATTTATTTCTGCTATGTATTATTATTATATTTAGTAAATATTTTACTATATAATAAATATAAGCTTTTATTATTACGTAAATTAAATATTTACGTTAAACTTTCGTTAATAATTTTAATATATAAATAACCTAATTATATACGGATTATATTATTAAAATTAATTATTTTAATTAAATATTTCTTACTACGTAATAGGCTTTTATTTCGACTATTATTATACGTTGTTTATGTTTTATTTTTTTTAACCTTCTATTATTTACTAGTTAATTTAAATATAAAGTATAAAAGTCTTTTTTTAAAAACAAATTACGTATTGACGGCAATATTTTTAGTAGTAACGAAGCCCGATTTTTATATATATATATAGCCGTTTCGATTTTAAAATATAGCTTATAGTAAATTTTTTTTTTGCTAATTTTATTACTTTCGATTATACTACCCTTTTCGCTATTTTCGATTATATATATTACGATTTTAATAGATAAATTTATATTACGAAAAAATTTTGTATTTTTATCTTTAAAGACGGAAGTAATATACGTATATTTTTTATATTTTAGAAAAAATTTAATTAAAAAGCAAATATTATAATACAACTAGAAGCTTCATATATTTAAAATTTCCGCGCTATACTATCGAAGAAGATATAGGCAAAATTAAATAATAAAAAGTTATTATTTAATATTTACGATAAATTTATTTTATTATTATTATATTTCATAGGCTATAAAGCTTTGGATATTTTTAATATTAAATTTAAGCTTTTTATATTTTAAAATAATACTACTATAAATTTTAATACTATTAATATTAATATAGTTAACGTTTATATATTTAATATTATATATATAATTATAAAATTAATTTAGATTTTTAAAAAGTAATATATATTATTAACTATATTTACTAAACGTTTTACTCGCTATTTAAATTGCTAATATAAACGCTATAATAGTACTACGTATTAAATTATTAAATATAACTTATTGTTATATAGCGTTTATTTTTAAAAATATAGCAATATAGCCTATAACGATTTTAACAACAGCTATATTAATAACTAATACTTATTAACAGCTGCCATTTTTATTTTATTTAATTTAACACTTTTATTAAAGAGTATTATTATCGATATATTCTGATTTTTATTGCAAAAATAGAAAAATTAGGTTAATTTGCGCTAATTCTGTTATTTTTAATAAATTCGCCAGAATCCAGCTTCTAAAAGGGGGGGGTAGTTACGAAATATAGTAAACCTACTTTCGTAATAGTTTAAAATTTACTAGTACGCAGGAAATTCCTTATCGATAAATAGATAGTGGGATAAAGAATTTAGGTTTATTTAGTGCCGCGCGCCTCGCAGGCGCTGTATTTACCTACTTTTCTTCCTTCAACTCAATATTAATTCGTTGACCTCAGTTGTTGACTTACAATACTGTTGCTTACACGCGCCCCATCGTGACAGATTATATAAAATATAAAGTATAAAAATATATAATAAACGCTTATAATATAGCTAAAATTTTAAATCAAAAATAAAAATTAAAACAACAGCAATAATAATAATTAATAGTTGCTATTTTTATAAATTTAAATATAAATAATATATATAGCAAAAAATTTATATAATAAAAATTTTAACAAAATTAGATATAAAATATAATAAATATATAAATATTTTATATATAATTTTGAATAAAAATGGATATTATTTATATCGAAGTATAAAAATTGCCAATATAAAAATAGTTAAATTATTAAAAATAAAATTATTATATTATTAAAATTAATATACTTGTTTTATTAAAGTTAAAATATTTAAATTATCTAGTTATAAATAATTATATTATCGAAATCAAAATAATTAAATTGTCGAAATCGAGATAATTAAGTTATTAAAAACGATATAGTTAAATTATTAAAAACGATATAATTAAGTTATTAAAATTAATATAGTTAAATTATTGAAATTAAAATATTTATATTATCGAAATTAATATAATTAAAATATTAGAATCGAAATATTTATATTAATAAAATCGAAATGTTTTAATTATTAGTATTAATAAAATTATTTTATTAAAACTAAAATATTTAAATTATCGATACTAAAATAGTTAAATAAACTAAAAAAAAAATAAATTAATTATAACAAAAATAAATAATAGCTATAAATAAAGAAAAAAATTAATAAATAATAGCAAAAATAAAAACTATTAATATTAATAAAAATAATTTAGTTATAATAAAATAGAAAATTGTTAATTAAGTAATTATATTTATTTTATTAAATAATTAAGAAAAAAAGCTTTATTTTAATAATCAGCTAGTTTTAATAGAAAAATATATTATAAATATTTCGCTAAAAAACTTTAAAAATAGTTAATTAATATATTTTTTTATAAAAATAGATTTATCGATTTTTATAATAAAAAATAACAAAAATAATATTTATAGAAAAATTTCGAATCTATAAATTTGGCTAATTTCGTTATTTTTTAAAATTAGTATATATAAATTGCTTTGCTAAAAAAATCAAAATATAAATAAATAATATTAATTAGCAAAATATTAATAAACCGCTAAAACTATTTTAAAAATATAGCTATTATAATTATATAATAACTATATATTATAATATATTTATTACTATTAAAATAAAATTATAAATTAATATATAGTTTTTTATTTATTATTATTTTAATATTAAATATATTTAAATTATATTATATATAAAAATATAATAAATATTGGTATTTTTTTTAGATAGATTTTTAAATTTTTTCTATTATATTAGCGTTAAAATAGTATAATTATTAAATATTTAAATATTTTTATTTTATTACTATTATATATATAAAAAAAGGTTATCGTTTTTATTTATAATTAAAAAAAAGCTTATTTTTAAAAAACTATAAAAGTCGGTACTATTATATTATTTATTATAATAATTATTATTTTTTTATACCTATTTAAATGACGATTTTTTTTTTTCTACGAATATAATTTTCAAATAATAGTTTTTTTTTTCTAACGAATATAATATAATTAAGTAAAATAAAAAAACTAAATAGATATTTTAATAAATATTATTTTAACTATAATTATATTAAAACTTTATAAAAGTTTCTATTAATAGAAATATTATAAATAAAAAATAGGTAAATAAGCTATTTTTTAAAAAAAAAAATAATATATTAAAATATATTTAAAAAAACGGGACTTTTGATAATACCTATTTATATATAATAAGACTAGTTTTAAAATATAAAATAAAACTGTAATATAAAAAAAAAGTTAATAAATTATATTAATTTTAATAAAAATAAAAAAGTAATAGTAAAAAAATAATTTTTATATAAAAACAAAATATATTTATAATATTTTATATATATTAATAAAATAATTATTTTATTTTTATATATATAAATTCTTTTATTTTTTTTAATTATATTATAATTATAATGATATAATTAAATATATTTTAAATAGTTAAATTTATAATTTTAAAAAATATAAAATAACTAGCTATTAATATTATTATATATAAAATATATTAAATAAACTATTTAGAAATTTAAATTATGCAAATAAATATTTGCGAAATAAGTTTAATAAAAAAATAATAAATTTTATAATCAATAAAAAGCCTAAAAGTCGAAAAAAAAGCTAAAATAGTAATAAATAAGTTAAATAAAAAATTTAAAAATTTAAAAATAACCAAAATTATTATAGCTATAATTAATAAAAAGCTTAAAAATTAATAAATAATTAAAATTATTATAATTATAACTAATAAAAAATTTAAAAATTAATAAATAACTAAGATTATTATAGCTATAATTAATAAAAAGTTTAAAAATTTAAGAAAATATTAAAATAATAATAAATAAACTAAATAAAAAGCCTAAATATTAAAAAATAACTAAAATTATTATAACTATAATTAATAATATATTTAGTAAAATTTATAATTTATAAAAACGGTTTATAAAACTTTTAATATTTTAAAATAATATAATTAAATTAAAAATTTATATAATTTGCAAAAAAATATAGCATAAAATAATAATAAAAAAAATAGTTTTTATATAAAAACAAAATATATTTTAAATAATTAATTTAAAATTTCAAAAGATATAAAATATAATATTTAAATATATTTTTTAAAATTGCAAAAAACGAATAGCCAGCTTTATATTATAACAGTTTTTAAAATAGTTCAAAATTGCGCTCGAAAATCTATATTTATATTTTTTTAAATATAAATTAACGTAATTTAAAAGCCGTTTATATTATTATTATATTATTTATGTTTATTTTTTTTAATAATATATTTATAAAATTTAAAAACGCTTAAATATATTTGTAAATAATAATTTTAATTTTAAATCTACAACTTTTTTCCGAAAATAAATATTTTCGTATTTTAAAAAGCTATAAACAGAGTTTTTTTTTTACAATAATTTTTAACAAAATCTACGTTTTATACTTTTTATAACTATAATTTTTAATTTTTTTTTATTTTACTAATTATTTAATATACTACTTAAAAAATTTAAATTAGCTATATATTTAATTAAAAAAAATAAAACTTAAATAAATTTATAATTTGCAGTTATTTTAATTTATATTTTACGGTTATTTTAAATAATTTCGAATATTATAGCTATTTAAATAATTTTTAGTATTAATGTAAAAAAATTGGAAAAATAATTAAATATAATTAATTAAATAGTATATAAATAATAATTTTAATAAACTATAATATATTTTTTTAAAATCTAAATATTAATTACGAAAATAAAAAATTTATTAAAACTGTTTTTAAATTAATAATTATATATTAATAATTATACGTTAATAATTATATATTAAATAAAACTATATTTAAATTAAATTTATATTTAAATTTATAATTAAATAATTTTAATATATAATAATATATATATTTAAATAATTAAATTATAAAATAGTTTAATAGTTTTTAATATTATTATTATTTAATAATTTAGTTAAAACTAATTATTAATATTATTTTTTCGAATTTGTTATAATATTTTTATTATTATTAAAATATAATAATTTAAAATTCTATATTTTAATTATTACGAAATTATAATTAATTATTATTAATAGTTTAGTTATATAATTTTTAATATAAAAATTTATAATAAAATAAATATATTAATATACTAAAAATTATATCGTCAAATTTAATAATTTTATTAAATATATTTAAAATAATATAAAAATTTATTAATTTATATTAATTTTATATTAAACTTTTTTAAGTCACGATATGCACCATATGGAAGAAGGTAGGGCTCCGTCGAGGTGTAGCAATATCATCAATAAAATATCTAAAGGTAGAGAAAGGAAAAAAGTCAACAAAGTGTGGCGCGCGGAGGCGCAAGCACTAAGTAAACCTAAATTCCTTATCTCTGCTATTTACTATCAATAAAGAATTTACAGTGGGGCGCGCAGCCCACACGTCATGTCAAAAATAGGGCCTTGCGCATAGACCTAGCGCCCAGGACCCAGCCTGCTGTAACTTTTTATATATTTTTATAAATGAAATAAACGAAATAATAAAAATTAAAAAAGCAAAAAATCGTCGATAAAAAGCAATTTTATAAATATTTTAAATTTAAATATTTTAACTAATAATAATAATATAATTAAAAATTTTAAACTAAAACCTAATATTTAAAACATTTTTTAATATATTATAATAATTAGTTAAATTAATTAAATTTTAGCTTTTTATAAAAAATAAAATAAACCTATCGATTATTTATTGATTTAAAATAAAATATTATAGCAATTAATTTTAAAAATATATTATTATTTTTAATTTAAAAACAATATTTAATTAATTAAAAGATAATATAACGTTAAAATATAATTAATATAATAATATAAAATATTATTATAAATATATTTTTTAATAATATAAAAATTAATAATATCGATTTTATATTATTAAAAAATATTAATATATTATTATAAAATATTATAACTATTCTTATATTAAATATTTATTTATTATTATTATTTAATTTTTAATTTATTAATAATAAATTAAATATTTAAAAAATTAAATTATTAAATTTAATAAATAAATTGCCGGTAAAAAATTACTAAATTTTATATTATTAATATAAATATAATTATAATATATTATTTATTTAAATTAATAATTTAAAATAAATTATATAAATAAATATATTAATTATTTTTAAATTATTTAATTAATTTATCGAGTTCGATATTTTTTTTATAAATATTATTTTATATTTTATATATATATAAAAATTTATTCGTTTATTAGAATTTAATATAATAAAATTAACCTAAATTTTTATTATTTAATAATTATATAATATATATATTATTATAAACCTATTAAAAATAATAATATTATATAA